>VSDK01023833.1:120254-136529 GCA_009767595.1 Symbiodinium kawagutii
GATGGTGATGATGGTGCTGATGGTGATGGTGATGATGATGATGATGATGATGATGATGATGATGATGATGATGATGATGATGATGATGTTGATGATGATGATGATGATGATGATGATGATGATCAAGGATGATAATGGTTGTGATGATGATAATCATGATAATGATGATGATGATGATGAAGAAGAATAGCATGACTAGCCCACAATGAGGCTCAATGTACAGATGGACATGGCGATCAGGTTTATGTTTACTGGGTTGATGGTGGTTGTGGCGGGAGGTGGCCAGCGACCAATCACTCAGAAATACTGATGGATAACCAGACTCAACAGTTGACTGATGATAGTGACAGTACAACCTGGTTATACAAAGCTCAAACTATTTGAACAAGGTTGTTTAACCAGGTTGTATTTGTATATTTATTAGTTCCTGATGGAACACTTAAATCAACACAAGGCTTTGCATCACCGTTCATTTGTTGGCGGTTGGTGGTTGATAGCGGTAGCAGCAGAACCAGCCTGCATTGGGAGGTTGTTGATTGTTTTCCTTTAGTATCAAACTATCAACCATTGGTTTGTGGCATTGTGGCTATTACCCATCACAGACCATCATTATTCCGTTTGAACAACTGGTTAAAGCCATTCCGAACGATCATTCCTCATCAATCATTCGCGTCAATCATCATGAATCATATCATTCATCATTGCCGAATCACGGTCACGGATCGTCATGGATCACCACGGTGATCTACGCAGCACCATGGCATGAGGAGCTGCGGCGTAAGCTTGCTGCCTTGAAAGCATCACCGGAGCGTCAGCAACTTGAGGTGCGGAGGGGTTGGCAAGGGCAGGCGACCCCAAGGGATGGGGAGGTTTCGAAACCCTGATGGTGATGTGGGCATGATATCAGTAATGGCTAAGTCAAGTAGTGGTTGAATGACGGTTAATTAGCGGTTGAATCATGGTGCATGACGTGGTCAGTGATGGGGACTGGACGACTGGTTCGTGAATGGTTGATGAAATTGGTATTGATGGCGGTTGGTGGTGAATCATAACACTTTACACGCAAAAAGTGGGTAGATCAGCAATACACGATTGGGCAGTGGAACGGGGAATATCATCCAACAATCAAGTGACCATGTTCACGAGCTCATCCAATATTGACCATTTATAGTAATAAACTAACACGCCAACCATTTTTATGAGAAACTCCTATATGGATCCTACGTTCAGATGGGTATAAGGAATGTTGGTCCATTACCCAGGGACTTGTTGATGGTTTGCGTTCGGCTGGTGTTCACCTTGATGCTGGTTTATGTGGGTACCACTGGGCTTTGTTGCGAGCAAGGGGGTAGTCACCACCAATTCGCTGCTATCAGCCCGTAATTCCCCACACTTATGGGGGTTGAAACCACCAACCAGATAAGCCATGTCCCTGCGAGGCAATTTTGCAGCGCTGTGGTTGCTTGAGCTTGCTGGTGGAGGATATGCCGTCAAAGTTGTAAGGCCAGGGCAGTAGCTATCCAGGCTACGAGATGAATGCAGGGTTGAGGAAACATGTCAGGGGATACGAGCAGCACTGGGATAAATACTGGGATGATATCTAGCAGGACTTATTGATGGCTAAGACAAATAATCGGCAATGATATGGTTGAATTTAGTAGCAGTTCTTGGCGATGGTCATAATGATATGGATATGATGGCAACCACCAAGAAAGGGGGATGAAATGTTTCCTGACGGTTGGCAATGATCAGAAGCAGTTGAAAACGCCTTGGCTGATCACTGTCAGTAAGGATCACTGTCAGTAAGGATCACTGTCAGTAGGTCTCGTGGTTGCTTCCTGATTGCTTGCTTTCCGACATTGCACTTGATTTGAAACATGTGGCTTGGGAATGTCGCAGCAGCGCGCAAATTTGGCTTAGGATTAGGATCCATGCTCAAGCAGTGATTGAATCGTTCTGGCCAATCGTTTGTATGGCATTTTTATCGGTGATAGCAGCAGTTTAATCGCTTACAGCCAATGAAATGGGTTATTCGTAGCGATTTCATAGCAATCTAATTGGTTCTTCAATGACCACACCCGCGCGTTTCCTTTCGCTCCAGTGGCTGGGACCAAATTCACAGATTCGAACTGCCGCCTTCAGGTAGCAATTGTTGAGTGGGCTGAGACCTGGTTGAGCTGCCAGCAACGCCAAGCAATGGCCTACAAAATCCAACAACAACCAGTCCTACAACAGATGAGTGAACGCAACCACCCAACAGTAAGCAACCCCTTTAATCCAATGGGTACAACCAACAACCAAGAACTAACGATGGCTACGACCAGCTAATAGGATGGAAGGAAATATATCACAGTCTCCTGATAGCTCCTGGCCTGGTTTCTGGCCTGACTCCCCCTTTAATACGGGCCAGTGGATGGGATACTCCTGGAAGATGCAGACCATTCCTGTTCTTCCACTGCAACCCCTGCCATGGCAGGGTCGCTTGGACTCGACATCGGTACCTCTGCTGGCGTGCAAAAAGATCGCCGCAAAAGGGCGCACTGGGCGGTGCCCAACTGAGTGTTGCGAGAGGTGACCAACCATGCAGATATCGACACGTTGGGGGTTTCTCAAGCCATAGGGACCTCCGCAAGTTATGGTTGGTGTATTGCTATAAATAGATTCAACTATATAACTAATATTGGATGATTTAGGGTACTCCTATTTTGAGAAACACCCACATGTGTGTACTTTAACGAAGAGTTCACTGTTGAATGATCTATATAGGGGCTCAAAAACTGGGTGGCACCACCTTCCTGAAGACCACGTCACGAGTTGCATCTTGTGCGATGATCATCTATCAAATGCCATGGTGTTATGATAAAACCACAAAAATGGTTGATCTATTAATGTTCATTACTAAATGATATCTAATATTGGATGATTTAGGGGTACCCCAAATCGTTAATGGGTATCCGGTATCCCTATTTATGGGTTGATGATCAAAATCACGTACCCCCAAACCGCATGGACGACGATCTGAGGCGAAGGCTCACGCCAGCAACTGAGGCGCGACCGTGGGGCGCAGCTCAACGTTGGGGTCTTCATAGACATCGGATGACCACGCTTCGAAAACGATAGAGCAGGACACATGTTGAATCAGCCCACCATTGACTCATCCGTTTCTGGATGGGAAACCTGGAAAAATGAATTAAGGACATTTCCGTAATAAACCAGGGTTGATCCTGTGTCTCAGAGCCTTGGGGATCACATAGTTTCTTATTTTTTGTGCAAACCAACGAGCTTGCAGTGGTTGGAAACATCCTCAGCTACAAGGGCAACAGCTTCGCAACGCCTGGAGGTAGCAAAAGCTCAGGTATCGGAGCATCTGCCGATATCTGTTGGCTCCTAGGAGCGCTTACCACGGATCGAGATTCTCAGCAAAGCACCTCCAAAGAGTCTGTGGTCAAACTCGAAGTTGTTTGTAAACAAAAATGTCCAAGCAAGGCTTTCAATGCCTGCATGACGGACCTCCTTAGATGTCTGATGTGCAAAGAAGTGTGGCCGGTACTATGTACAATCGGAATATGTTTTCTCAGTTGAGTTGATGGGTTGTGTTGTTTGATTTGGCTTGCTTGGGTTGCTAACATGATGAGACTGGAGACGTAAACCGTTTCTCACATTCGCAGTTGGTGTCCAAGCAAGGCTTTCAATGCCTGCATGACGGACCTCCTTAGATGTCTGATGTGCAAAGGAGTGTGGCCAGTACTATGTACAATCGGAATATGTTTTCTCAGTTGAGTTGATGGGTTGTGTTGTTTGATTTGGCTTGCTTGGGTTGCTAACATGATGAGACTGGAGACGTAAACCGTTTCTCACATTCGCAGTTGGTGTCCAAGCAAGGCTTTCAATGCCTGCATGACGGACCTCCTTAGATGTCTGATGTGCAAAGGAGTGTGGCCAGTACTATGTACAATCGGAATATGTTTTCTCAGTTGAGTTGATGGGTTGTGTTGCTTGATTTGGCTTGCTTGGTTTGCTAACATGATGAGACTGGAGACGTAAACCGTTTCTCACATTCGCAGTTGGTGTCCAAGCAAGGCTTTCAATGCCTGCATGACGGACCTCCTTAGATGTCTGATGTGCAAAGGAGTGTGGCCAGTACTATGTACAATCGGAATATGTTTTCTCAGTTGAGTTGATGGGTTGTGTTGCTTGATTTGGCTTGCTTGGTTTGCTAACATGATGAGACTGGAGACGTAAACCGTTTCTCACATTCGCAGTTGGTGTCCAAGCAAGGCTTTCAATGCCTGCATGACGGACCTCCTTAGATGTCTGATGTGCAAAGGAGTGTGGCCAGTACTATGTACAATCGGAATATGTTTTCTCAGTTGAGTTGATGGGTTGTGTTGCTTGATTTGGCTTGCTTGGTTTGCTAACATGATGAGACTGGAGACGTAAACCGTTTCTCACATTCGCAGTTGGTGTCCAAGCAAGGCTTTCAATGCCTGCATGACGGACCTCCTTAGATGTCTGATGTGCAAAGGAGTGTGGCCAGTACTATGTACAATCGGAATATGTTTTCTCAGTTGAGTTGATGGGTTGTGTTGCTTGATTTGGCTTGCTTGGTTTGCTAACATGATGAGACTGGAGACGTAAACCGTTTCTCACATTCGCAGTTGGTGTCCAAGCAAGGCTTTCAATGCCTGCATGACGGACCTCCTTAGATGTCTGATGTGCAAAGGAGTGTGGCCAGTACTATGTACAATCGGAATATGTTTTCTCAGTTGAGTTGATGGGTTGTGTTGCTTGATTTGGCTTGCTTGGTTTGCTAACATGATGAGACTGGAGACGTAAACCGTTTCTCACATTCGCAGTTGGTGTCCAAGCAAGGCTTTCAATGCCTGCATGACGGACCTCCTTAGATGTCTGATGTGCAAAGGAGTGTGGCCAGTACTATGTACAATCGGAATATGTTTTCTCAGTTGAGTTGATGGGTTGTGTTGCTTGATTTGGCTTGCTTGGTTTGCTAACATGATGAGACTGGAGACGTAAACCGTTTCTCACATTCGCAGTTGGTGTCCAAGCAAGGCTTTCAATGCCTGCATGACGGACCTCCTTAGATGTCTGATGTGCAAAGGAGTGTGGCCAGTACTATGTACAATCGGAATATGTTTTCTCAGTTGAGTTGATGGGTTGTGTTGCTTGATTTGGCTTGCTTGGTTTGCTAACATGATGAGACTGGAGACGTAAACCGTTTCTCACATTCGCAGTTGGTGTCCAAGCAAGGCTTTCAATGCCTGCATGACGGACCTCCTTAGATGTCTGATGTGCAAAGGAGTGTGGCCAGTACTATGTACAATCGGAATATGTTTTCTCAGTTGAGTTGATGGGTTGTGTTGCTTGATTTGGCTTGCTTGGTTTGCTAACATGATGAGACTGGAGACGTAAACCGTTTCTCACATTCGCAGTTGGTGTCCAAGCAAGGCTTTCAATGCCTGCATGACGGACCTCCTTAGATGTCTGATGTGCAAAGGAGTGTGGCCAGTACTATGTACAATCGGAATATGTTTTCTCAGTTGAGTTGATGGGTTGTGTTGCTTGATTTGGCTTGCTTGGTTTGCTAACATGATGAGACTGGAGACGTAAACCGTTTCTCACATTCGCAGTTGGTGTCCAAGCAAGGCTTTCAATGCCTGCATGACGGACCTCCTTAGATGTCTGATGTGCAAAGGAGTGTGGCCAGTACTATGTACAATCGGAATATGTTTTCTCAGTTGAGTTGATGGGTTGTGTTGCTTGATTTGGCTTGCTTGGTTTGCTAACATGATGAGACTGGAGACGTAAACCGTTTCTCACATTCGCAGTTGGTGTCCAAGCAAGGCTTTCAATGCCTGCATGACGGACCTCCTTAGATGTCTGATGTGCAAAGGAGTGTGGCCAGTACTATGTACAATCGGAATATGTTTTCTCAGTTGAGTTGATGGGTTGTGTTGCTTGATTTGGCTTGCTTGGTTTGCTAACATGATGAGACTGGAGACGTAAACCGTTTCTCACATTCGCAGTTGGTGTCCAAGCAAGGCTTTCAATGCCTGCATGACGGACCTCCTTAGATGTCTGATGTGCAAAGGAGTGTGGCCAGTACTATGTACAATCGGAATATGTTTTCTCAGTTGAGTTGATGGGTTGTGTTGCTTGATTTGGCTTGCTTGGTTTGCTAACATGATGAGACTGGAGACGTAAACCGTTTCTCACATTCGCAGTTGGTGTCCAAGCAAGGCTTTCAATGCCTGCATGACGGACCTCCTTAGATGTCTGATGTGCAAAGGAGTGTGGCCAGTACTATGTACAATCGGAATATGTTTTCTCAGTTGAGTTGATGGGTTGTGTTGCTTGATTTGGCTTGCTTGGTTTGCTAACATGATGAGACTGGAGACGTAAACCGTTTCTCACATTCGCAGTTGGTGTCCAAGCAAGGCTTTCAATGCCTGCATGACGGACCTCCTTAGATGTCTGATGTGCAAAGGAGTGTGGCCAGTACTATGTACAATCGGAATATGTTTTCTCAGTTGAGTTGATGGGTTGTGTTGCTTGATTTGGCTTGCTTGGTTTGCTAACATGATGAGACTGGAGACGTAAACCGTTTCTCACATTCGCAGTTGGTGTCCAAGCAAGGCTTTCAATGCCTGCATGACGGACCTCCTTAGATGTCTGATGTGCAAAGGAGTGTGGCCAGTACTATGTACAATCGGAATATGTTTTCTCAGTTGAGTTGATGGGTTGTGTTGCTTGATTTGGCTTGCTTGGTTTGCTAACATGATGAGACTGGAGACGTAAACCGTTTCTCACATTCGCAGTTGGTGTCCAAGCAAGGCTTTCAATGCCTGCATGACGGACCTCCTTAGATGTCTGATGTGCAAAGGAGTGTGGCCAGTACTATGTACAATCGGAATATGTTTTCTCAGTTGAGTTGATGGGTTGTGTTGCTTGATTTGGCTTGCTTGGTTTGCTAACATGATGAGACTGGAGACGTAAACCGTTTCTCACATTCGCAGTTGGTGTCCAAGCAAGGCTTTCAATGCCTGCATGACGGACCTCCTTAGATGTCTGATGTGCAAAGGAGTGTGGCCAGTACTATGTACAATCGGAATATGTTTTCTCAGTTGAGTTGATGGGTTGTGTTGCTTGATTTGGCTTGCTTGGTTTGCTAACATGATGAGACTGGAGACGTAAACCGTTTCTCACATTCGCAGTTGGTGTCCAAGCAAGGCTTTCAATGCCTGCATGACGGACCTCCTTAGATGTCTGATGTGCAAAGGAGTGTGGCCAGTACTATGTACAATCGGAATATGTTTTCTCAGTTGAGTTGATGGGTTGTGTTGCTTGATTTGGCTTGCTTGGTTTGCTAACATGATGAGACTGGAGACGTAAACCGTTTCTCACATTCGCAGTTGGTGTCCAAGCAAGGCTTTCAATGCCTGCATGACGGACCTCCTTAGATGTCTGATGTGCAAAGGAGTGTGGCCAGTACTATGGCTAAGATGATGAGACTGGAGACGTAAACCGTTTCTCACATTCGCAGTTGGTGTCCAAGCAAGGCTTTCAATGCCTGCATGACGGACCTCCTTAGATGTCTGGTTTGCAAGCCAGTGTGGATGCATACATCAGGGGCAATTTTGGGGGACATGGTTTACTGTCTGCGTTCCTCCTACAAGTTGTTCTTTGAACCCTAAGGTCATGATCAGCTGCTCGCTAGTTAATAATCAGCTCATCAACTTGGAAGGCGTTTTGATGAGTTCTTGACCAATTCATTGCCCCACAAAAAGTGCAGCATGTCATGCTTTCAAAGTATGGTGGGACTGTGGGGGTCCAGGCAGGTGCAACAAATCTTGGAGAGTGAATGTGAGTTGGGGACCCCAGTGCTGGATCGGTGGAAACCACGGAGCCATGCTGCTTTGTTACCTGGCACCGTGATCCACAGTGCCCCCAGCTGGAGAATCGCTTGTTTTCAGAATGTCACCTGGGATCGTTGAAGTGTCGCCTTTTTTGAATTGTGCCTATTCGGAGACACGTGTCTACAATACATGCAGGCCCGTGAATGTCCAGAATGTCCAGATGCACAGTAATTAATGATGTAACCGTCCTGGGGCGAATAGAATATCCTAAATCTTCAGTATTTAGATCAACAGCCTATATTTGAAGTAGCCTCCGGAGATTTTGCAATATGTATCTACACATGCAGGTAGATTCCAGATGCACATACAAATGAAAACGTGCAAGCATCCTCACTCTGCAATATTTCGATTGGCGACCTATTCGGATACAGTATCTCAATTCGATATCTGATATACTCCCTATGGTACCTATGGTGAATTCTCCAAGCCAAATGATTGTGCAATTACATGCAATGACTCAATCAGAAGTCTCCAGTCATGATGGATCAATCACCAAGCATGGGACAATGACTAATGGAAGTTAATCGCTCATTGGTTGATCCAACTCTCCAGTCTAGTCCATGTGATCGTGTTGACATGACCCAACTGAGCCGGATATGCAGCCACAGCCCCATTCTCCAACTGGTGGTTTCGAAATGACTAGCACCTCCATGGTGGTGCGTGGGTGTATCCTAGCCGCAAATAACCAAGAGCCATATCATTAATATTGACTGTTTCAAAGCTACATCATTGATGGACACTTCTCATCGCCTATGAATCACTGGTGGACCATCATTCTTCATCACTGACCACCATTAAGGAACTTAACCGCCCAACCCGGCAGGTGCTGATCATGGCGGAAATTTCAATCATCGGATTATGGTCGTCCACAAATCAGGTCCCGAAATGATACCCATTTGGAGGTTCAGTATTGGTTTATCATAGTGGTTGATAGTGATACTGGCTGGTGATATCAAGCATTTTCTATTTTCCCTGGCAATAATTAGCAAATGGTTAGTTGACTAATATTTTTCATTTGGGTTGAAACCACCAACCATGAGAAGTAGTGGTTTACAAGGATCATAGTCAGCAAAAGTGGTTGACAGTGGTTGATAGTGGCTGATAGGGGTTAACTATGGTTTGTAACACTTAAAGTAGGTAGTTCTGACAGTTGGTTGGACATTTGATAAATCATGGTTACATTTGATTGTATATAGTCTAGTGGTTAATCATGATTAGTTGAAAACCCCACTTCTCATGATTCATGACAGTGAATCATGGAATATGTCCTAGGGTAATCTGAGGAATCTCTACCACTTGTTAATCATTGATTTTGCAAGCAAGCTATTTTGGATTACTGGCTGGCAGGAAACCGCTTTGTTGGCAATATCCTGCTGTTAAACAAGCATCCGAGGATCATGTTGATGAATGCAGTGTTTCAAGAGTCCTGCTGCTTACCATAAAAGATCCACCAGCTATTGACCACCACCATCACCACCACCACCCAGTTACCACAGTCTCACTAGGACTAAGGCATACGTACAGATGTATGATGATGTATGCATATGCACTTATACCCTATATATATATATATATCATGTGTATATACACACACACACATAACTGCCACAAAGTGTAAATATAGTCAAACACATATACACACAAGTCCACGAACAGAGCCAACTTCCCCATTCTCGACAACCACTCGGATCGCTAAGGGCGGTGGAGCAGATCAGACCCCGTCTGGAGTGCCCAGAAGGGTACAGGGTTCCTGAATCCTCAAAGATTGGTTGGTTACGCCCTGGAAACCGCAACTGGAACCTGAAGATGGGCCCTTGGTGGCCATAATTTTCGCTTCGAATTTGGACTTCCATGCTGATTTTCGAGGCCTGCCATGCTGGAAAATAGCAATTTCAACTGGTTACCAATCTGGTGGAGTATTACTTATTACACGACCACTTCGCCATGGGTTGTGTCTGGCCTACTTCCTTCCAGCTGCATGTGACAGAGAGCGTCAAAATTGGCCAAGACCCACAGATGTTTCTCAGACTGGGCATAGTCGTTCGATAGTTCAATGTCTCATACCACACTGAATTACCACGATTTCCTTTTATCTCTCCCTGCCAGAGCAAACACTGCTTACAGTTTCATGCTTTGGGCAGAAAGCCAATACCTCAAGCCCGTTGGTCGTCCCAAGCCGCCTGTAGTTTCTAAAAACGGGAACCAACCACTTCCTGGGTACACTTGTGGTATAGAAGGATATGGACACACCCATTCTGTTGTAAGTTGTTACTTGTCAAACCCTATAGCTCGCCATTATCGACCAACCTCATTAGCCATGATCATGACCATTCTGAGCTGTTATGAGCCATCAACCATTATCCATCATCAACCACCGTTAACCGTTTCGGACCAGCATCATTATCCGTCGCTACTGGCTTTCCATTCGGCCGTTTCGTTGTGATTTTATTGGAGTCAGCATATGGGTTTGTCCTACCCGCAGAACATGTTTACCGGAGGCATTTTTCATTGCATTAAACTCTGGTTTAAAAGAAGGAAATCTATCTATCTATATATATATATATATATATACATTTTCAGAAGGCTAGTGTGATGTTTCAGGGGTGATTACGCTTGGATTTTTGAAACACTACTACCCAACCAAGAGGCTTGATGGATTCAAGATCACCACCGCCCACAAAGTCGCACCTCTCATAGGGATTTCTTCATTGCTAGAACTTGTAAATTCGCTTGTGAAGTTCATAGTATTTTAGTTCGTCAACCGACCTCTCAAACTTGAGGGCTAGCCCTCCCACATTTGCTTCTCCAAATTGGGTCCTCATTTTCACGAGGACTACACCAAAATTCTGGTTGCTTCAACTTGCTCCAAGTGAACTCATCATCGACCTTTTTACCCATCCATTTTTGTCCAACCAGTGAACTGCTACCAAGGCCACTCGCAGGCCTCACACGCCTCACACGCATCGCACACCTCACAATCCAGCGCTTCAGAGGTCAAGGGTTCGGAAAGAGCCGATGGTTGGTGGGTTCATGGTAGCTAAGAACATTTGGCTATGGGCCAAGCAGTTAATCAACCAATTTCATGGGGATAATGACCAATACTGCCAATACTAGTAGTGGGAAAGCAATGGTTAATGATAAGGGAACCAACAGGACTAAGGGTTTTGTCCCACGAACATTTGACAACCACTCAGAACATCTAAGAACTAATTCTGATAGGATATAGGCAACATTGATCAGAATTTACCAACCCAAAAAACGGGTTGGTTGGATGGTTGGTTGCCTGGGCCAAGGGGGGTTGAGTGGCTTCTTGCATGTTTCATTTGGGCATCGATCGTTGTGCTATCCCCAGAACCACTCAAAATACATGAAGGTTCGTCGCAAGGTAAGACAATGACTTTTGGGGGTAGCCATGAAGGCCATGATTGTGAGCAGCCGCGGTGGGACAGTTTCTTCACCGCCAAGAAGGATTAGCTGGCTTGAAATTTGAATTGACTCCACGTATGTATAACATATGTATCTATATCTACTTATATATATATGTATATATAAATTGACACGAACATTCTGTTCAGAACAGAAAATAATATAGATATATGTATAATATAATATGCATCTATATCTTACACATGTCTGCAATACACGACATCTAGATGTACATGCACTCAAACATTGACCTTGGCCTCTACGGGCTGCATGGTCATCAGATTTCTTCCTTTCAGGTGATGAATTGACTCATCAGATGGGTGGGCCGTGGTTGTAAGATCACCATTTGTTTCAGAACTGAGTGACAACTCCTGTACCGTTCTTTGGTTTGAAGAGACACATCATGTTACATCCATTGTAGTAGCGAAGGTCTGAAAATGGATCCGTGACACACCCAGGGCGTAGGTGAACAAGCCGAGCCCGGCTCACCGGCCAGGCGGACCAGCTACCTCATCTGATACCGGCCGCTGGGTGAGACCTGTGGCCTTGGGTGGGGAGCCGAATTTTTGATGGTGGATGGCCAGTGACTTTTGGCTATGTGTCAATATTAACCAACCAACTAGTGGAGGATTTAACAACAATAATAAGGGAAAACAATGGTTAATGATGGGGAACCAGGGGGACAGGGTTTTGACCCACAGCCTTTTGGTAAAGTGGGAGTTTTTGATCACTTTTTGAACCATGGGTTGCCTGACAAACCAGCAGCAAATACGTGTATGATTCTCAAGCAGGCTGGTAAAGCAACTGGGATGAACCACAAAGCTCTTCGGTCATGTTTTGGCATCTCAGCGAACACAACGGTATCAAGTTGATTCGACTCGTCTTGCTTTTCCGACAAAAGACCTTGAGGACCGACGGACGTGATGCTGCTCTTCGCGACATTTCAGTTGTCTGTGGTTCAATTGAAGAGCACACTGGGTAGCCAATCTGCCAAAGTAAACTCTTTGGGGAAACAACTCCCCTTAGCCAATCTACCAATATCACCTGTTCGGTATATACTTTCGCGGCGAACATCAAGCTGCACGAGTGTCGCCCAGCTAGCCATGAAACACTCCGGCCAGTCGTGGAGCAGCTGGTGGCTCCGTGATTCCGGTGGTCGTTGTGTTGGATCCAGAATCGCTGCCTTGTGCCTTTGAAGAACAAAAAGTGGTTATGGGTCAAGCAGTTCACCAACCACTTTCATGGGGGTTAATAACCAACAAACTATAGGGAAACTAATGGTGAATGATAGGGGAACCAGGGGGACTAAGGGTTTTGACCCACAGCCAAGTCATTTCTGGCAACAGTTGAGGTTTGATGCCTGGTCACCCATGAATCATATGACCATTAATCATGAAGCAATTTCATCCATTCACCATAGGGTGGTTTCTTGAAATAGAGGTACCCCCAAATCATCTAGTTTATTAACCATTTATGGTTCCAAGATGGTAATAACCCCACCATAACTTCAGGATTCCCTTGTTTTGAGAAACCTTCATGTAGCTGTTTAATCCTTCTTATCGGTGATTCTCATCATTAGGACTAGATCGATGGAGTTATCACCCCTATAAATCCTTATAAACCCCTATAAATCCCAAACAACCCCTATCAATCCTCCTACATCCCTACATAATCCCTTCAAATTTCCAAAAATCCTTCTCAATCCCTAAAAGCAAACCCAGAAACTGTTCTTGGTCATTCCCAAGTTATTCCCTATAAAAGCAACCAATTTCATCCGCCATCTGCAGCCAGCCCTGATCCAAGGCCAGTCCACGAACCTTCGGTCCCAAACCCGCGCGCTCGGCACGGTCCAGCGTTGGGAGGGCCCAGCCTGGCAGTGGGAGAAGGGGCAGGGAGCTGCGGCTCAGCAATCGAGGAACTTGAGATGGCGAGTTGGGTCAAGCAGTTAACCAACCAACCAAAGGTTAACTAGCTGGTTAATGGTTGATAATAAGGTACCAACAATAGGGATAATAGGGGATAATAGGGGATAATAGGTTTTATATGGCTAATGGTTGAATAATGGTTGATAATCTTGGATGATAACCAACAATTGTAGGGGATACATACTAACTATACTGTGGCGAGCTGGGTCAAGCAGTTAACCAACCAATAACCAGAGATAATGACCAACAATAAAAAAGAAAACTGGCTGGTTAATGATAGGGGAACCAGGGGGACTAAGGGTTTTGACCCACAGCCATACAACTAGTCGGTTTACTGAATGGGCCCAAAACGTCGTCCACAACTGAATGGAAGTTGAACTTCGGAAAAAGATGTCCCATCCTGTTGATTAATGGATGTTAATGGTTAATAGGGCATCAGAAGCAACAAGAGTAGGGGATATACCAGCTATGGCCATGGGTCAAGCAGTGAAGCAACAAATTTCATAGAGGGTTTTAGCCAAGAATCATAGGCAAAACTGGCTGGTTAATGATAGGGGAACCAGGGGGACTAAGGGGGAACTGACCCACTGCCATATAGTTTGGATAGTTGATATGTAAGGTTTCAATAGTGGTGGTTGATTGACCACTGTTATTTGTGCAGATTATTGACAGGAATTCATCAGCCTTTGACCACCAGAGTTATCCGTATGAACATAATTAATGTTACACATGATTACCCCTAAGCCCGGTGTGCTGCCCGGTTGTAGGGTTTTAGGTTTTTTGGGGTTGAGGGTTTCAGGTGGTTTAAAGGTTCTGGGGTTAAAGGGAAGAAGACCGCGCGTGCGCGGTGAACGAGTACTTCTCCGGAAAGGGTTTGGGGTTTTAGATGATGTGGCTGTTTGTGTTGAAGTTGATCTTGATCTTGATGTTGTTGGTGATGTCGACGATGATGAGGACATAGATGTTCATCAGCCATTGGGCCACTTCGCCCACAAATGAAAACCCACGAAGCATTGCGCCTTCGCACTCAAAACGCACTTCTCCGGGCAGCACATCCGGCGTGGCCGTGCTTGCTATTGACCATAGGAATTCAATGTACTAATTACCATCATTCATCATTGACCATCGCAATATCCATGATCAAACATTCTTATTAACCAGCTAATCAACCATCATTGACTATTGATCAAACTTGGTTGGTTGCATGCCTGCCATTGTTACAATTGTTCCGCTAAATTGGCTATTGAAGTTGTTATCACTGTTGGCTGCAAACCCTTTACATGCTGAGCCAATGTTGTCTACAAACGTCAATTAGATGAGCTCTTGGCTCCCAACGTCATGATTGATTGAACGTAGACAATGCAACCAGCTCATCTCATTCATACCGGGAATCATCCACACCCAGATCTGTACATTCCTTTTGGATATGCACCGCTCATGGATAAATCAGCTTTTGTTGGAGACCACCAATGTGGGAGATACACTGTTGACAATCAACATCGGATTGTGAACGGGTTAATACCCTCATGAATGTCACCACGGATAAACGACCAGTTGGTCATACAAGGCAACCCTGTTTCATGGAACCGCACCTCATACAGTCGTTTGATGGACTGCACCTCATTGTTGGTTACACATACAAACCTACCGACACGGATAGAATATCTATATGCAAAAGCATCATTTGAATATCTACAGTAATGTTGGTTTCTGCTTAGTATCTACCTGTTGGTTTCATGCCTATTTTCATTACTTTAGGGGGGGTTACACTAATCAGAATCCAACATTATACATATCCATGTTGAGTCTGGGTTGGTAGTTGTACCGTGGCCATTCGTTGCCATTGATGGACCACCCCCTTGACGTGGCGAGAGCTCGCCACGTCGCCAGCCAGGGCTCCTTCGTGTGTGACGAGCAGCTCAATTTCCTTGCACAGCTACATAAAGGTCGCACGCTTACCGGGTGGTGAAGGGACCAAGGGACCGGTGGTGATGGTGGTGGAGTGATGGTGCACCAGCTCTCTATGGTTAAAATGGGGCGTTCATTGATACATTTGATATGGATCTACCATCAATGGTTGTGAATTCTGCTGGTTGTCAAGTATTGGTGAGAATAGGCAGTGTTGCTTTTCCCTCTTTGAGTGCACCTGTGGGGTAGTGCTTACTAATAGCTGATGATGGCCTATGGCAATGGTAAGCAATACTGATGATATTGATAGTCAATGGTCTTGGGAAAAAACATGAGAGACATGATGACGAAGATGGATTGAGAAACAATAAAACTGGTCATGCAAGCTGACTTTGAAAATCAAGTATCAAACACACGTATATATGGTTCCGTGCTCCGTGTTCCCGCCCCCCCCCCCAATGGGTAGGGGGGGTGGATGGGGGGCCAGGAACATGCTATTTGCAGCATTTCGGAGTCTTAGCCTCGCATTCGTACGCTATTTGCAGCATTTGGCAGCTTTTGCCTCCCAATTGCATGCTATTTGCAGCGTTTCGGAGCTTTTGCCTCCCAATCGCATGCTATTTGCAGCGTTTCGGAGCTTTTGCCTCCCAATTGCACCCTATTTGCAGCATTTCGGAGCTTTTGCTTCTCAATTGCACCGTATTTGCAGCATCAGGGAGCTTTTATAATGCAAAAATATGTGCATACTATCTATTGTACATACTACTACGTAATATCTTAATTACACTCATCTACTACCCGTGCGCCGAACTGACCTATCTACGTACCTGCTTATCTGCTACATATTTATTTGTATGGGATTTATCTATTATTAATACACCACAGATATATGTAGCATGTACTAACCCATCTGCCCATTTACTTCCTGCTTGCTATTATTATTTATCTATATATATTATCTATATATTGCATACATGCTACTTATCTACTACTTACCTATATGCAATCTATATATATATATACACATTTTTTCATTTATTTACATACTAATTGTATCAAACTGTTTGATATTTATACAATAA
>VSDK01023833.1:137116-170955 GCA_009767595.1 Symbiodinium kawagutii
ATATACAACTGAAAGAATACCATCCCACTTCCCCACCCACCCACCCACCCAACTACCACACCACAGGGGGGGGAGGGGGGACCCATGACCCATGCCTGGCGGGGGGGAGGGGGGGCAAGGAACGCTGGACCATATATGGCTGTGAGTTTGTTGGTTTCCCCACTATTAACCATGGTTTTCCTCGTGAGTTTGTTGGTGAACTAATCCCCCATGAACGTTGGTGGATTCACTGCTTGACCCAGCTCGCCATGTGTATCTCCAGTGGTGTCGGTGGTGTCGGTGGTTCACCAAAGTGTGGCCCGATGGTTTTGGGTCGCCCAGGAAAGGGTGTTGTACGTGTTGGCCTGGGATGGGACTGGTGTTGGCAATGCTTTAAATGATTAATATATGATATATTGGTGATACTGATTATATATATATATATTATGGTTGATATTAAATGATACTTGATAATAGTAAGATAACATCTAAATGCTTTAAATACCAGTATAATAAGCCCAGGAAAGGGTGTTGTACGTGTTGGCCTGGGATGGGACTGGTGTTGGCAATGCTTTAAATGATTAATATATGATATATTGGTGATACTGATTATATATATATATATTATGGTTGATATTAAATGATACTTGATAATAGTAAGATAACATCTAAATGCTTTAAATACCAGTATAATAAGTAGATGATAACAATATGTTGAACTATTGATATGCTTGATGATAACATAACATCCCAACCATACCAGTGGTGGTTGATGATTGGTAATAGGCGATAAGAAGCAGTACCAGGGGATATGCCAACTTTGTGGCTATGAGTCAACTAACCAGCCAACGATGGTCTAAAGTGAACATTCCAACAAAGACTACTGCGCTCGTTTAAGAGATGTGCGGCAGGGGTACAGGGTATTGACCAACTGCCATATGGGTGTTGATAACAACCCAACAATGTTGCTATTAACCATTTTGCTTGACAACAGTGGTTGCCCAGTGATGCCGTTTAAGGAAGGGTGATCTACAGGGGTTTGATCACCAATGTCCAGCATCTCTATGGATGTGGCACAGATTTCAGAGTATCCTTGGCTGAACATTTCCCATACGTTGGTGGCTAGCTTGAGCATGGCTCCCATCTACCCATCGAATGCTTTTGACAGTAGAGGATCATAACCAATCATCACACACAACTGTTCCGTGTAGGTGGTGATGGGCAGTCTCCTGACATGCAAAACTGATCGTCTTCAGACGGTTGGGGGTACCTCCATTGATGGACACATCCAGATTTTTGGCTATTGCTGGTTAATAATCCCTGTAAGAATTCACCACCCTCAACCATGATTCTTGATTCCTTGTGGATTATTATCCCCGATTTACCATTCATAGACATGATTCAGCGTCATTCTTGACCATGCCTTCTCATTATTGGTTGTTATCTGTCATTATCCTTTATGGTAATCACCAGTAGCAACCACAGTTTGTGTTGCTCATTATCCCCAGTATGGGTAACCATAGTGAATGTTAGATCCATACTATGCAACTTCCATATGTCAATGGCTAATTGTCTTTGGTGTGTAGTACTGGGGATGGTGTATCGACAGCTGGATACGAACCATCATCAATCATCATTCCCTATCATTGTTGGTCATTGTCCCCTATTGTTGGCTACGGATCATTAGCCACCAGCAACCAGTGAACTGTTTTGGTTTTTGATGGTTATTGCTCGGTATTAGACCCGGAGCCTGTTGTTGCTGATAACGGGTCTAATAACGAGCAATAACCATGATAATCGGGTCTGATTGCCTAGATCATCTTGCTTCGAACTCGCACCATTTCGCAGCCACCAACGACACCGGCGACCCGAACTCGCGGCGGTGCTCGTCGTCAGGTTGCTTCAACGATGTGCCGGTGGAACCGGTGGAGCCCAACGAAGACATCCCGTGGGGGGCTGAGAACTCCTGGCGTGAACCGAGGGGCGAAGCATGATGGACTAACTGGTGAATCAAGCAGCTAATCATGTGGTGGTTTCTCAAGCCATGGGGGACCCGCAAAATGAAAAATGCTTGGTTTGTTAGGATAAGTGGTGAATGTTGGATGACTTGGGGTGTTCCCTATTTTGAGAAACTCCCATATAGTGATGAAGCGATTAAGTCATGAGCTACATGACTAAGCAGTTGGTTAATAGTGATGATATAGTAGCTAACCAAAGCTAAACCAACTGATGAGATATCAACTAACAGGTCAGTGATGGTTGGAACCAGTGGTTGATTGTGGTATAACTGCTGGTCACTGATGGTTTGTGATGGTTCATATGGTTATAACGAGTGCTTAGTACTGGTCGATAATGCATAATGATGCTTAGTGACGCTTCATGATGGTCTACTATGGCGAACAAATGCTTATGATGGTGGTCCATCGCTGCTGACTCATGTGGTCATGAGCCAACTGGCTAGTGTGCCTGGTCCATGTTGGTTTATGGCTGTCAATGGTGATCAACAGGGATAACGAAAACCATCATGCAGGCAATCAACGGCGGATCACATCAACTAAGTGCTGCTGATCGCCGATTCGGCCTTATGGGCGCTATTGCCAGCAAAAAGCAACATCGATGCTTGATCATAAACCCTTGTGACTTGAAATGAACGATCAGAAAGATTGAAATCAACCCAGTAGTAGAGAACCAGAAAAGGTCTATTTGTTACTAGTGCTCAATGGTAATGGTTACTAGCGGTCACTAGTGGTTTACGAATGGTTTACGAACGCTTAATGGTTTACGAAGATAACAGCTAGTTAAGAGCCATTTGTTAATAATCCATGGTTCCTGCTGGTTGATTTCCTTCCAACTTTTTCCAACTTTGGCGCTCTTTGGGTCTAGCCCGTAGCTATCATGCTGGACGACTTCCAGGGCTCACTTACTGGGGGCCGGAACCGAACGAAGGCATGAGATGAGCGGGTCCCCATGTGGATGCAGGGGAAATGGACCCAAGGCGAACGTGATGCTTCCAATGGGGTTAGAACCATTGATAATAGGGATGTATAAGGATTTTGAGGGATTGATGGGGGTTATAGGGGTTGGAATTCCATTGGTAATGGTTGATAGTAGGGAATAACCCCATTGATTAACCATGATTAGAACAATAGTTGGTTAATGATAATGGTAATGGTTAGAACCATTGATTAGGGAATAAGTAGCAACAATAGTTGGTTAAACAACTACAATATATGGTGGTTTTTCAAGCCATAGGGGTACACCAAAAACGGTTGGTTTGTTACTAGGAATGGTTAATACTCTGGATGATTTAGGGGTCCCCCTATTTGAGAAACACTCAAAAGGTCAATGACAAATGACGGATAATGATGCTGATAAAGTGGTGGTTGATGGTTGATGATGGCTAACAATGGGTAATGATGGTTCATAATGCTTAACAGTGGTTGATGATACATGATGCGTCATGAGGGTTTATGATGGTTGATGATCAATGATAGTTGACCATAGCTCCTAGCGTTTCACAACGATTCCAGATGCTTGACCATCGACTTGGGTCATGGGTTGGTCCTGCTGATAATTGGTACATGGATAAACAGGGAAACGGCACTACCAGTGCGAGTGCAACCCAAATGTCATCACTTAAACTAGATGTAGTCTAAACCCAATCATTGGTATGGTATCTCCGCCCAGTGGGGCCAATAACAGCTTGGATGACTTGAGCACACCGAGGTGGTTTTGACTCTCCGAGCAGCCCGTTTGTGGTAGTTTTTGTCATTCTTCATAACTTAGCATTACAAAACATGAACAACCGAACAATGATTTTTGACTCAAACGGCTCATTGATAATGTTCCTACCCTTGGATGCGACACTCATGGCTAGGAAGTCCAAACGACAGCTCCTGGGGCGAAGGCTGGAAATTACCCGTCCATCAAGGAGGGGTTCCACAACCCCCCAAAATTGAAGGAAAATGGATGGACCGCCCAGGTCGTTGATTGGTTGATATCCTCACAGTTTCTTGGTGCACATCACCACCAATCATGAGGGGCTGATGCTTGAAGCGACTCGGAGCCACAGGTGTCTTGAAAAGGGGAGCGACTCGGAGCTAGTAGGAGTGTTGTAGCCACATAGGAAACAATTAGACCACTTGGTAGTAGTTTATAAGGTATCTCTTGATTCTGCCACTCTGCGGACACAGCACAGGCCATGGTTTGGGGAGGTTGTATAGTGTGACTTATTTGTTGGTTACATAAACGCAATCTACTGTCCTTTGGATGTACACCCATATTGTTGGTCGCGTACAGTTACACACACACACACTCACGTTGTTGCTTGTTGGTTAGTTATGTATGATTTATCGTTGGTTGTTGGCAGGTTATGCCCCCAAACCATATTTATTTTCCGCACCATGTTGTTGTCTATATCGGTATATACCAGTTTGTTGTTATATCAAGGTATTTATACCAAACAATCAAAACTACATACAGCAACTCCACATTTACATCATAAAGACATCTACACATAGATGTTAAGCTTTATATACCAGCACCCCATGTTTACCCACTATAAGCCCCTTTGTACCTATATCCACATATATGTAGATTAATATACATATATTACACATCTAACAAGCATCGGGCTGTGGGGTTGCCGTTGCAGTCACCGTGCTGAGGCCTGAAATCACTGACACCAGAGAGGTGCCGACAGCAGAATGGTCCAACGGAGAGCACCAGGGATGGCTATTGATCCAGAGGGTTTAATAGGGATTTAATATATAGGAATTTATAGGTGTTGTAACTAGTTATGGCCATTGCTGCTAGTTAATAAAGGACATGACTAGTTATAACCGTTGATGATTGTTACTAGAGGATATTTTCTGCTATAGCTCTATATATATATATACATTTCTTTTGAGTTTGTATATATACATATATATATATATATACATACCCATGTATATTGATATGATGTGATATTTGTATACATCATTGATGTATGTACATATGTATACGCAGTTGTTTCACACGCCGGGTTTGGTTCATGAAGTTGGAGGAGGCTCGAATTCATGGGTAGTCCAATCAGTAGCCTTCGGTATTCGAAGCGAGTTCCAACCAACAGAATCCTGGATGGCACCCCCAAAGTCAGAGACCATGCGATTCCTATGAGTCATCATGTGGCGAGCTGGGTCAAGCAGTTAACCAACCAATAATGATGGGTAAAAACCAACAAGTTCATAGGGAAAACTGGCTGGTTAATGATAGGGGAACCAGGGGGACTAAGGGTTTTGACCCACTGCCATGTAACGAGCAGCCCTTTTTGAGTCATTTCCATCTCTTTTAAATCAAAACTTTGTGTGTTCCATTCTTTCACTGGCTGCAGCCTGCACAAAACCTGAGTTCTGCTCTCTAGTCATTGAAAGGGATGTTGCTAGCTAGCTGGTTTGTCGGGCTTGTCATGACCAATTGGAGAAAGACCAACCACGAGCATATACCATAGACATACATATACAAATCCTTACACACACACATACACATGCGTAACCACTCAAAATGATGGGATCAGTGTATTTTTGTGCTGAACAACTGCCAGTATAACAATCACAAGCTTGATTTGTAAACGATGCAACGAATTGATACGAGTTTGACCCTGGCCACGCCATGACGTGACAGGTTGCCAACCTTGGTCGGTGGAACTTCGATGCTTATGCCTTTGAAGCTGGGCGGAGAGCAATGATCCAGAACCAAACAGCTATCCATTTGGCATCTATTCATATCTATATTTATATATATTTATATATATATAAATTTGTTTATTTGTTTATTTATTTATTTATTTATCTATTTATTTATTTATTTATTTATTTATTTATTTATTTATTTATTGTTTTATTTATTGTTTTATTTATCTATATATATATATATATGTATATATATATTTATATCTATATATATATATATATGATGTTTTTTCAAAATAGGCCCCCCCAAAGTAGTTTGTTTATTGTTGTAAATGATAGATCTAAAGGATGATTTTGGGGAACCAAATTTTGAGAAAACACCATATTCTGAATTTCAATACTCCCCCAGAAGCATCTGCAAGCGGGAAAGATATTTGGTGATTTCTGATGATAACATTTTTGGGCATTTATTCATGGCTTACATGAAATCAGTTTTTTTTGGAAGCAACAAGGGAAGTTCAGCAGATAACCAGAGATGTGTCCAAGGGAATACTATGTAGAATCTTCGTACAGCCAAGAATAAGGATATAAAGTGATTTGACTACAAATGACTACAAAAAACTGGTTGGAGATAGCCAAGCGGAAGCAGAATTGGGGGGATCCTGAATTCCAAGTGCAAGCATATAACCACCTTTGAACCAATCCACAATTGGAAGCTGCTCAACGCTCATTTCTTCTTTCCTCGAGCAATATTTGATCCGGAAATCAACTGTACGAATTGTTGACAGAAGTATTTATTGAATGGGTTAGCGACGGTTAGCGATCAGGACGTCAGTGGGTGCCAGCTGAAGGTCGTTGTGAGCAACGGCTTGCCTTCATGACCGTCCTTGACCGAAGGAAACCCGAAGAAAGCTCGAGTTCCCAGCGAGCACTCGTAACATTTGTAAGAAATTTCAACCATTCCGAACAAATAATGATTATTAGCTATGATTAGCTATAATTAGCTATAATTAGCCAACGAAGAATCTACCAATAGCCAAGAATGAGCCTCGATTGACGGATGTCGAGCATTTTGAAACATTATCAGCCATCATTGATCACTACTGTATTAATTTCCGCTCATCAAGCAGCACATCAGTCCGTATCATTTAACAACGGGCTATAGCGGTTTTCAACCATCATTAACCATGAATCATGATCAATCAGTTTATCCTTCATCATTAACAATCACAAACCATCATGAACCACCTAACCAGCTTGCTCCCAGCGTGCTTGATCGACGATTGGGCGACGCTCAGGAGAGACAGCATGGCAACGCACTGCACAGGGCCTCAGAGTGGATCATGAAATGGTAAACTTGAAAGATGGTTCATCATTACCCAATTAGTTGATCATGAACCAAATCATTGTCTATAGTTGTATGTAATTGTCTCATGAATGGTTGCTCTGGGGTGCTTTGGGAGTGCCACGTTTGGTGGACACCCGTCTACAACCTTCCATTTGGCAACAGAAAACAAGTCGTGTTGGTTGAGTTCCTTGGGTTGATGGGGTTAGTTTGGTCGCTTGGGGGCCCCCTTTGGTCTGGTAGAGATGATGTTTGCGATGCAAACACTCCAATGTTGGTCGACAGCCACTGGAAGGGGAAGATCGCCCATTAATCTGGGGGAATCCCTGGAGTCAATCACGACCACCAGTGGTCTCCCTGACCCTTGCTGATGAGTGTTCTCCCCTCCTGCTTTGAACAGCGCGATGTCTCAAAACCCTGCACTGGCTGCTCCCAAAGAAGTAACACAGTGCTGAATGTTGGGATGTCAAATTGATGTCAAACATGTTCAGTTACTTCGTGTTTGCTGGGAATCTTATGACCGACCCATGTCATGCCCAAATCTGCAACCAATCCTTCCACAGGGATCCTGGGTGGCTTCCACCCCCCACGTCCCAGGTTACACGCAGGCTTCAGGATTGGATCCGAGCTGCTCACAGAGGTCCGCCACGGCCGTTGCTGTGATTCCGTCAGGGCGAACCCTGAAGCGGGTGAAGTGGCGGCGATGTGCACGGCAAGCTTAGAGTCAAAGACATGGACCTCTAAGGTTTTGGAGTTTTTTGTTTAGGGCATAATCAGCTCTTGAAAAAAAACTCGCCAAATATTCTTGAACCTCACCATTTGCAACCCTGAAGTCTGGTGGAAGACATATGGGGTTGACAGTGCTTGAATGGTTTGCTGCTTTCACAGATGGTTTGCACCCATTGCTTCTGATTTGGGCACTCAATCAGAAGTGCCTTTAGTAGTGTTTCATGTAGCTCCCTCAGATCTTCTAAAACGGCCATGTTGACTTGAAAGCAAAAAAGGTTAAAGTTTAATTAAAGTATTTAAAAATGACCATCACTGTCCTTTGATTGGTCTTTTTGACTCGCAAACATATGGGTTACTCAACCATCCCCAAGAACATGGCAATTTTCAACGGAAAAAACAGAGGTGTCGTTGGTGGGTGCAGAGCGGCTAGCAATCACTGGATTCCTGGTTGTGCTTGGTCGCCAGAACAAGTACAGTAGCCATTATGAGTTGGCTTCTACCTACAACTCACGATTAAAAGTGAACGAACTTAGAACAACCATAGTCACCATCTCATGATCCTATGGTTAATAGTTGATCAAAGTGTAAAGATAGTGAGTCGGCTATTATCCACAAACTAGACATTCATGAACCCAGATTCATGATCATTGTTGATGATCAAGCTTTCTCTGAAGAACTCGGAATCATTGCTAGGGACTACTGCATGTCATCTAACCACCCTTAAGCATGATCAACCTCCATTTAGCAATTGCTTAACATCACTAAGCGGTATCTAAGCATCATTGATCATCACCTAACCCAGATGCTTAACATCACTAACCCAGATCATCACTAACATCATTAACATCATTGATCATCACCTAACCTTGACCATTATGAACCCTTATCATTTGCTCATTAAGGAGTAAACATTGACCCTGGTTCGCTCATGCAGATGCCGGAGGAGTTGACCTGGGCCGATGATTGGCCACCAGTGATTAGCATGAACTTACCATCATAGCCATGGTGAGTGGTGCTTCATGACCATTACCTCATGAAGAACCACCTTTTCAGGCGATATGACCCATATAAAGATATGTTTATGAGATGATTCTCACCTTTTAAAGCGCATGATTCATTCTTAACCTTTACATATGGGCGTGTCTCAAAATAGGAAGCCACAAATCATCCTTTTAAAGATACTTATAGATCTTAAAGTAATAAACAGGCGATATAATGCGATATTTATATATGTATATACATGTATATATCTACTTATAGTAATAAACTGACCATATTACGGTGATATGTATGTATATATATATATACATATATAACTTTCATAAATCACTGGCACTTGGCCTTGCGGGAACACAATTTATCATCGACCTAGCGAGGCGGGTGTCAGCAACTTCAAGGCTCCTTTGAGGCTGGCGGGTGGATGGCCGGCCGTTGTGGCCATGGGTTTTCCAGCATAGGTTGACCATGTAGGGTTTTTCAAGCCACAGGACCCCCCCAGAACTGGTTGGTTTATTACGAATGGTGGTGAAAAAAGGATGATTCTGGGTTACCCCTATTTTGAGAAACCACCGTATTTCATCGTAGTTTAGCCATTATCATACGGGACAACAAATTTAGATGGTTGTATATATCAATATCTGATCTTATAGTCTGACCATACTGGCTCATGACATTCATGGTGAAGGATTAGATAAAGGCTAGCGACTTGAGTGGTTCCTCAGTTGCGACTACGACTAGGATGATCGGAGTCCTCTATGTCGTGACCCTCAAAAATTGCGGAAGTCCGTCTCTTGAGATTAGTTGATCCATTCCCAAGCATACACCCTCCTTCTCTTCACGTTCATACATGGGCACGGGCATAAGTGCAAGTTTGCAGGGCTAAGTACACAAAAGACTGATACATGGTAAGTACATGGGATACATGGTAAGTACGTGGGCAAAAGTGACAAATACTTCACACCTTTCAAAAAAGCAGCGCCGGCATCCAGATGAACCCGCGGCGCAGGGGGTTCCTGCAAGATTTGCAGAAGCAGTACCGCAACGTGCCCTACCACAATCAAGTGCACGCTGCGGACGTTTTAAGCTCATGTACCTACTTCCTGCGGGAGGACTGGCTGCTGGCTGCGTGATATCCCACCGTGTCAAACATGCCCAGGGTTCCCCTGGTAGACACGGGGTGCTCAGCATAGAATCGCCCCTTCGCTGTGGTTCCTACATCATGAACAGGCACATAGTGTTGATGCTTCTATGTGCAACTACAGATGAATGTATAATATGCCAATTTGCTTTGCACATATGTAGGTAAATAGATTTGTTGTGATTATCTTTGACCCAACCAGACAAAACATGGAACTTCTAATATCTTCTAACCATGCCCTAACCGTATCCCAGGAGAGAACGAGAGGGAGAGAGACCGTCGATAAGTCTTTGGAAGTGTCGATTGCCATGTGACCTAATTGTCGAAGGAAGTTTAGAAGTCTAACTTCCGACAATATGGACAACTCAGCTAGGGTAGATCGCCTATGCAGATGTGAGAAAGAAGAGATGTGGGAAAGATGAGAGTGCGAGCGCGCCAAAATGTTAGGAAAGTCGCAAAATGCTGTGTTTTGCAAGGTTTTGTGCATCATGAGGGTCCAGAAGGGTACCTCGCTAAAGCGGCGGGTGCGGACCACTGTGGCGGAAGGTGTGTGCAAAAATCGTGAAAAAACCTAGGCGCGAAGCACATTTGGAAGTCAAAATCGCAAAAGCATGTCAGGTCCGGAGCACTTTTGCCACATGCAACTGGCAAAATCGTTCAAAAACCTAGGCGCGAAGGACATTTGGAAGTCAAAATCGTAAAAACACTGCATGCTCGGAGCACTTTTAGAGGATTCCACGTTCAAAATCGTTAAAAAACCTAGGCGCGAAGCACATTTGGAAGTCAAAATCGTAAAAGCACTACATGCTCGGAGCACTTTTGATGACTCATGATTCTCAAAACTGGCACGCTGCCTGCGCGCGAAGCAAATTTTTAAGATAAAATCTTGTACCAAAATAAAAACTGCAATTTTACTAGCGTTTCGGGCCACTTTTCGGAGATGTCATATGATCATGAAAATTGGCACGCCGCCTGCGCGCGAAGCACATTCTCACGTCCGAAGTCGCAAAAACTCGTGGTTTTTAACAAGTTTTGAAAGTTGCATGTCCGAAAAAGTGCACGCGGCCAGGGCGAGAAGCACATTTTGAAGCAAATGTGTCAAAACACAGCACGTTTTGACACTTTTTGAACACAGGAGACAAAAGTAGGAAAACACTTGCGTTTCGCGTCACTTTTCGTGATTTATGTGGCCACAATGTGCACAACGCTTGCGCGCCAAGCACATTTGCAGGTCAAAAGTAGCAAAACACTTGATGATCGGAACACCTTTGCAAGGTCCAATTATCAAAAGTGGCCAAACACCTAGATGCAAAACACTTCATGATCGAAGCACATTTGGAAGGTAAATGAATAGATAGACGAAAGATGGCTAGACAAAGAGGTAGCCAGATAGATCGACAAGTCGATAGTCAGATCGATGGGCGGCTAGATGGATAGTCAGATACATAGATGCATCGATGAATGAATAGATGGATAGATAGATGGATAGATAGATAGATAGAATAGCTAGAATAGATAGATGGAATAGACAGACAATTGGATAGCCAGATTCAGATGGCTAGATGGGTCGATAGATAGACAGATAGGTAGACGAAACGAGAGTCAGATAGAAAAGTAGATAGATAGTCAGGTAGAAAGACAGAAAGATAGACAGATGGACACATAGATGATCAGACAAATAATTCGGTAGATAGATAGACAGATAGATAGATAGATAGGCAGATAGATAAATAGATAGATGGACAGGTAGATAGATAGATACATAGACAGAAAGATGACGAGATAGATAGTGAGGTAGATAGAAAGACAAGTACATAGGCAGATAGATAAACGAATAGATCATCAGATAGATAGATAGATAGATAGACAGTCAGACAGACAGAAAGAAAACTGATCCACTGATAGAAAGATAGCTAGACAGATAGGCTGCCAGTCAAGTGGCCAGATCGATGCTCACATTGGTAGGAAGTCAGGCCCAAGTGATGTTCAGTTCTCGGATCCCTCGGACAATCAATCGTCGCAACCACAACTGCACACTCCTATAGTGCTCCTATCTTGGAAACCTCCGCCACCGCCTTGTGCGGTACTACTGGTAATGTGCCTACTGATTTTTTGTACGCTGGATGATTGATGGTCATTACCAAGAGCACCTGGGGTATAGCTAAGTCCATACCCCAGTCGATCTTGCCCATGAGGAGTCAACTTGCAGGCCTTAATATATCCCTATTATGCACGCTTGTATCACGGTTGCTTATGGCCTTATTATTGGTACCACTGCTAAGTATCACTATCATGATTATTGCTATTATTCCTGCCATATTCACATTCTTGATGATATGATAGAGGCATATGTTGATACTATCATATTATCATGCTTAATTATTTCATGATTGTCTCACTATGGTACGACGCTGATCATTTTATCCACAGTGATACAACAATGACTACGGAGTATGAATCACTATAGTCAGTTATCACCAATGGTTGTCATATCATCAGTATTAATCTATATACATCACTATTTATCACTAAAAACCATTACTGTACCTACTACTATTAACCACTGACTGTGGTACTACTCTATTTTTAAATATATAAAGCATCGCGGCCAGGACAGGCGGGGGAGCCGCATCCCTTTGGGCGCCATCCCGCGACTTTCCGCGTTTGTGGCGGCTGGAGCCCAAGTGTCAGATCCGGCGTTGGAGACCGGATCCGGTTGATCAGGTGGTGAACCTTGGTGGTGCGAGGCAGGGCAGCCATGGAAGTAGCTAGGCGTTGGCTTCACCAAAGGTGCAGGGGTCCGACCTACACGGGAACCCCCCCAGCGCTGCAAGCTGCAAGGATTGATCCGCACCAAGGCAGTTATTCATGACGTTGGTCATTTTGGAAGGCGGCCGATGGTTGTCAGAAGGATGCAATCCCATGGTGGCACAGATTGGGGTTCTCACTGGCGAAACATCATCAGATAAACCATCATCATCATCAGATCAACCATCATCAGCATCAGATAAACATAGATAAACCATCATCACTAAACGATGGCATCACTAAACGATCGCAGCCGGGGCTTCTCGTGGTGTTAGATAAAACCCGTCAGAGCCACTGAGTGCTGAGCTTAGATCACTGGCAAATCTTCGGGCACAAAAGACCAGCCCGACAGTTTACCACATGGACCCCGGGATGTTCCCCAGTTGCACACGATGCACATGTGTTCCGCTACCGACATTCATCACATAGTGATCACATATTGATCACATCTATATCTAAACATATGTGCACCTACCTGACCATAGTTTGGAAATCCCACAGTTTCAGAGGCTACAACTTCTTGTTGGATCGGGTGGTGGTCAGGACGAACCGCTTCCACGTTGCAAGCCACGACCCTGTGGCCGTGTTGTACAATGACCAGTCGCCCTTGGAAAACATGCACTGCACCATAGGCGACGCGGCAGCCTGTTCCTTTTTGGAGTTGGTTGTGGACACCCATGTGAGCCCATGGGGGTCACAAGAGGGGACTGACGAAATGCTTGGTTTTGTACTATAAATTGGTTGATAGTGGATGATAACTGGGGGTACCCCTACTTTGAGAAACCACCAATAGCTATCATCATTCAGGGACGTGTTATCTGACCAAACCTAATAGAACGGTGTGCCTCCCTGATGGGATGACTTCCCCTCTCAGACCGTCTTCTTTTGGCAAGTGATTATGGGGATGCCTATGAAATACACATGTGAAAGAGGATCAAATATCAAATAAAACTTGGGCAAAATCAGTCATGGTGCTCGTCAAGAATTGCCCAGAAGGGTGCTTCGTAGGCCTTGAAAAAGGCCAGCTGAAGCAACAGTCCCGGATTAAATGTCTCACGCCAGAAGGATTCCTTACAAGACCAATGTATACCTATAGTACAAATACTGTACCTATAGTCCATAGTATGTACCTATCAGAACCAATCTGATACAAGCCCTCACTAGAGTGTGCTTATGGTGAGGATTCCATGCTAAACTGTCCAGTACGGCGGTCCCAACGAATGGTGAATACTCCCAAAGCATTGGCGAAACAGCAGAGGAACAGAACAGAGTTTGTGATAGTATCATGCAATGGATACTGATAAATGGAAGCTCTCTCCATGGATGAATCATTTGATGCCATTGACACTCCCAATTCATGGGGCATTTCCCAATTCGACGAATAATCTTAACATATTATTTGGTTCATGTGCTGTGACTCCCATTGTCAATCCCAGATTCATTGCTGGCTTGGATGTGCAGCTGGGGTTAGTTCTCTGGGAAATAACCATAACGCCTATAAAGTGGCTGAACCAACCCCTAGAACCATGGTTACTTGTCCCTTACTAAGTGGTTATTGACGATGATAAATCATTCTTAACCACCAATTAAACACTAATTATTCGCTTAATGATTAATGAACCACTCACCACTTATTAATCACTAATCAACCACCAATTCACCATTATTAACCCCACTAATCAACCCTAACTAACCACTATAACCATGGTTACTTCACAAGTATCCGATCCCTGGAGATGCGCGCAGCGACAGGACACGTCTGTGCCAAACTCGCCAGGCTTCAGCATCCTCCGGCAGCCGCACAGCTCGCTCTTCAAGATCCCCTGCTCCAGCGAGGACCGCGGCACCGCGACGGTGATGGTTGCGAAGCGGTTGTTGATTCTGGTTGGTTGTTGTGGCTTGTGGCTTGTGGTTGTTGCGAAGTTGTTTGATTCTGGTTGGGTTGTTGTTCTTGGTTGTTTAGACGCCAACTGGGGTTTGTGAATAGATTGCGGGAGTCCTTATCAATATATATATATATATACATACATATACACACACATTTATAATCAGGTATGGGAATACCTAGTATCAAGGGTCTGACATGCAACATGAACTGCACAAGTTTTTAAAACACAGCTTCGCGAAAGATTTTTCAGCCAGTAAATCAAACACCAGGGCCGCATCCAAGAGCTGTGAATTGCAGATCAACAGCTGGGGTTTTGCATGGCAGCAAAGCTGGAACATAGCATAGTCACAACTCGTAGCCAACTCCGGTGTTGCAGTCGTTTGGTTGCATGATCTGATTGCGGCTGATGGGTCAACTGCAAAACCCTCCCGTGAAACCGAAGACAGGAATAGGCCAAGCTTATTACGGCGGACAGAAATATGCCGAGCCTGTGTGGGTGTTTCTCAAAATAGGGGTACCACCAAATCATCCAATATTATTCATTATTGGTAGTATACCCGCCATTTTTGGGGTACCTTATGTTGAAAAATCACCATATAGTAGTTGTTTAACATTGTTAAACCCCAATTGTTGGTCATCATCCTCCTATTATGAACCATTATCAATGCTTCTAATCCCGAAAATCACGTATAAATCCCACATCATGTGTGGTTGTCCCCATAAATCCCTTTACATCTTTGAATCTCATGTTAGGGACAAGTTGGTTGGGATCTATATAAGTTGGTTGTCCCTATAAATCCCCATACATCTTTGACCCTGTAGATCTTTGAATCTTTGGTTGGTTTCTCCAGAGGTCGTTTCTAAGTGTCAGGGACAGCAGGGATAGTTGCCTCGGTGGCCAGGAGGAGTGCTCTGGTGCAAAACTCAGCCCACGGTGAGGATGAAGTTAATGCTGGGCGTTTTGTATAGGGAGTTAAAGGGATATTATAAGGATTTATAGGGATTTTATATGGATCTTGAAATTGATTTTATAGGGATTCATAAAGGTTTTATAGGGATTGATAAGCATTTTATAGGGGCTCACGGGGCTATAATTATAAGGAATATACAAGGGTTTATAGGTTTTTTCAGAGATTTATAAGGAGTGTTTAGGGATTTAAAGGCTCTTTGATAGGCTTTAAAAAAGGGAATTACAAGGACTTATAGTGATTTACAAGGATTTCTAGGGATCTATAAGGATTGATGAGGGTCTTACAAGGATCTATAGGGATTTATAGGTTCTTTTGTAGGGACTTTATACGGGATTATCGGGGTTTATAGCGATTTAAAAGGATTTCCAATGGTTTCTAAGATTTTTTTTCAAGGGTTTAATGTGGTTTATAGGGATTTACAACGATTAGTACATTTTTCAAGGAATTTAAAAGCATTTATAGGAATTCATATTGGTTTATAAGGATTTTTATGGTTTTGATAGGGATTTATACGGATTTGATAAGGATTTATGAGATTCATAGGGCTTTATAGGGATTTATAAGTGATTATAAGGGCTGTAAAAGGATTTATCAAAAAATAAGGATTCATGAGGGTTATAAGGGTCATGCGGGTTTTTAGGGATTTAAAAGGATTTATAGGGATTTATAGGTATTTATAAGGAATTTCGAAGGGATTTGATGGAATTTAAAAGGATTTTAAAGGGATTTATAGAGATTTATATTTATACCAATTTTTGGAGAATGTTTTTCAGGATTTTTTAAATGATTTTGTGAGGATTGTTAAAAGGATTTTTATGTTTATTATAGGGATTCTTTGTGGATTTCAAATTTTTGTGTAGGGATTTCAGATGGTTTTGTAAAGAGTTATAAGGACTTATATAGTTCTTTTTAACGGAGATTGTAGCATTGCGGAAGGAGTGAGGTTGAGTTGCCGGATAGCTATGATAAGAATACCTCCCATGTTTATCAATCCTGGTTCGAGTATTGTAAATCCTTGTTTGTTCAATCTTGTCTTACTCCTAAGAATGCGCGACAAGGGACAGGACCTTTCTGAAAGGTGGGGGCGGCCCACTGCTTCAAAATGGTTTCGGTTACGAATAGGGGTTAGTGGTTAAGAATGGCGAATAGTGTATCGCAAATCGTAGCTGACAATTGTTAACAAGTGCTGATATTATCTAATATTGGTGAATGGCAATGTGAAGAATTATTCTATGATGGTGAATAGTAGGTAAACTGACAATAGTCAATCCAATTCTCAATGGGATTCAAATGCATTTGACATTTTTCAGCGCTCACATTGAGTCACTTGACCATGAGATGCTCCGCTCCCGAGCGTTGAAAAACCATCATCCCGTAGCCAATCCCTACGACCGCGCTGAGGTCTTCCCGATGCAGAGTTTACGCTCCTGAGGTTGGTTGACATGTTGGATGATTGAAATGAGAAACTGGAAGCACGTCATCCCGCTGTTCCTGGCAGGCGCATTGTGATCGAAAGCGTGTTGGCAACTGATATGGCCAAGCATTTTGAAACTTTATCCAGGCGGCGACTGGTGGGCTCTGGCCATGACCACACGGGGTTGGCACCCCATTTTTTGGGTGGCGCTGGACCTTGTGATTTTTTTGGAATCATTCTTTCACCACGGGACACAGAAGCTGAACAGCTCTGATCTCGCGGGGAGCAGGACTTTTGCTTCCATCAATCTTCCAGCAATCAGAAGCATCAAAACTACGTGCAAAGTCTGGGCCCTACCAAATACAAATAGCTTAGAACTCACAGGAACTTCCTGGCAGTTGAGAGGGGTATCCAAGCTTGGAAGGAGGGGCCCAGATGCCAACCTCCCAGAACTGCGCAGCGGTTTTGGCAGCTGGTGAACACCATGTGACCCCATCATGAACCACGAAGCACCGCGAAGAACCGTGGTTTTGTTGACCATGACAAATGGTGGTTTCTCAAAATAGGGGTGCCCCCATATGATCCTTTACATTAGTGATTCATATTCAGGGTCCCCTATTTGAGGACACTCCATATATATATATATTTATATATATATATATATTTATATATATATGAGATTCATTTGAACCCATCTTCTGCAGGTTCAAAGCAGCCATCAACTACACTGAGCAGGGAAACTCAGTGGGAACACTCTGGTGCTTTCACGGCGCAAATAGCACAAAATTATACTCCTATACAGTTGGTAGGTCCAACCAGTTATTGTTTGCCATCGCCTCCAATGATTCAGAAATGTTGATAGTAATGCACCATGATCAGTCGTTGTTGACCATTAATGGCATCAATATTCTGGGACCACTAGCTGACAGATGGTGATCATTGCTTTTGTTTGCTGCCATTTGTTGGCTATTACCAACCACTTGTTAAATCATTCCAAAAAAGCCATCAAACACTTTGTTGACCAATACTAGGAATCCTACTGGATGAATCCTACCATTGTTGTACCATGGTTGTTTCATTGTCTTGGTCACGAGCACATGTTGGTTCCCCTACTCAGGTCGGCTGAGTTGGTATCATTGGTTGCTTGAAGTATTAGATCATGAAGAACAAGACCGTCATGGTTCCTTAGTACAGGTGTTTGCTGGTGAAGGAAAGTTAATTGTAGTTGATCAATCTCAAGCAATCCACTGAATGATTGGAACAGCGACCCAGCTCAAAACCTCGCAAGGTGTATGGGAGTGTCGTTTCAGAACCAACCATTCGAAAAATGGCTAAGTGAACATCCGGACCAATACCAGCACAACAACGGTGATTCAAGCTTTCCAAGTTCTGATCATTGGAGTACCATCATTTGGGGAACACCCATTTGCGGTTCAACGTGGAAGTTCTTTGTTGAACTTTTACCTCATCAATATGTTGATCATCACTATTCTCAATACGACCGCTATGATTCCAAGTGTTATTGCTCATGATGCTTATCATGATTATGCATGTATCTTTAAGCAGTAACCAGCCACTTTCAATGATTCTCCACAATGATAAATCTTCCTTCACCTCATGATTATCATTCAATAAGCACAATGATCCCATGCAGTTGCTATTCAGAATCATTGTCCATGATTATCATTCAACTCTCATAAACATCATCATCATCATCATCATCATCATCATCATCATCATCATCATCATCATCATCATCATCATCATCATCATCATCATCATCATCATTGATCATCATCCATGATCATCATCATCCATGACCATCATCATCAACATCCTGATGACCATTCAACTTCCTCCCTGGTTGTTGGCACCGGCCCCATCTCCCTGTCCTCCAGGAATCCCAGTGAGCTGATGAAGCAAGTGGAGCCTCCCATCTCTTCGGAATCCGTGGCCAGGGGAGCCCAGGGTGGCGATGGCCAGCACCTGGTTGGTGTCAGTGGTGAAGGACTAGCGAAACCCCAGGGAACCCCTAGGGAAACCCTAGGGATATCCTAGGAAATCAATGGAACTCATCCCATTTATGGTGGATTTTCCGTTGAGATATTAGTTCACCGGAGGCTATGTGCTATGATATCTATGCTGGCTGCGAGGTAGCCATTTGGTTGGCGATGAATGCTGAGATGAATGGTCGTGTTCATAGCGGTCTGTAGCCATTATTAATAATGGTCATGATGATGGGGGATAATAGTGGTGAATTCAGATTCGTCATAGGTCTAGCCAATGAGAACCATCATTTTCAATGGGGAAACTACCATCACAGGGTTATTGTGGTGGTCCAAACTCAGGCTGGACCATGCACTGACAACAGGAACCGTTCTAAATTCTGCCTGTGGTCCGTGAATCTCTGAAGGATTTGGCTGCGCATCCCTCCTGATGGTTTAGTAAAGCACATATTTCATTTGGCTGCACAAACAGAACAGTCAATATATGGTTTATAGAGAATCGGAACATTATGGTCTTGTAGAAGTGAGCGAAGACATTTTGCATGGCTGGTGTTCCGCTGCCATGTTGCCGTACATTAGGTCCATCAGAAAAAGCAGGGGGGTACCGGTACGCGCAAGTTCTACACCTGTTTGATCCAGTTGGCTGTGAGTCAAAACCCTTAGTCCCCCTGGTTCCCCTATCATTAACCATTGTTTTCCTTATTATTGTTGGTGGTTATCCCTCATTAGTTGGTTGGTTAACTGCTTGACCCATAGCCCCATGGATCATGTACCCTTATCTGGTAGATCTCCTAGTTGGATGTGCCATGCCCGCTGCTGGTAACTGGTGACATTGGCCATGGTTTTAGGGGTTCACCCACCTAAGGCTATTTGCCATGGGTACACCTGGTAAACTAACGGGAAGCGGAAATCCCCCATGTGTGGTGGTTTCCTCATTGAAGAAAGATGTTTCAAGCTTACTACAGGTTAGGGGCTGCCAGAGGATATCCCAGATTATCCTACTGGCGTTGTGTGATGGGTCAAGTGCCGTTGAGGCAGATCGCTCTGCCCGAGTGGTGTCAATTTTCTTGAAGGCAGGAGGAAACTGTTCGTCACCAGCTGAGTTGGGTGAACCAGCTTCGGAACCAGCTTCAGTAGACACATAAATTTGGTGCATGGCTGGTTTATTGGTTGGTCAGTCACCCCAATAAGTGGACGCATAAGCCGGCCCAAAATTAGGGTGTACAGATCCATCATTCAATTCTTTTCACTATCATGTTGAGAGCTATGAACCTACAAATAATTAGTGAATAGGAAATGCTATCAAGATCTATCAAGCACTTTTCCACACGATGCACCCTATCATCATCGTCCTGGCTCTGTCGACAACAGAACCTCAATTCGCAATCATCCAGCATGACTTAGTCATCATGAATCACAATCAAAACATCATGAACCATCCTCAACTATCATTGACCACTATTGACCGTCATTCTCCATGGTTCATCATCATCATCATCCATGACCATCATCATCCATGATCATCATCCATGATGATGATGATGATGATGATGATGATGATGATGATGATCATCATCATCATCATCATCATCCATCATCATCATCATCATCATCATCCATCATCATCATCATCATCATCATCCATCATCATCATCATCATCATCATCCATCATCATCATCATCATCATCATCCATCATCATCATCATCATCATCATCCATCATCATCATCATCATCATCATCCATCATCATCATCATCATCATCATCCATCATCATCATCATCATCATCATCCATCATCATCATCATCATCATCATCCATCATCATCATCATCATCATCATCCATCATCATCATCATCATCATCATCCATCATCATCATCATCATCATCATCCATCATCATCATCATCATCATCATCCATCATCATCATCATCATCATCATCATGAATCATCATCATCATCATCGTCATCATCATCATCATCATCATCATCACCATTATCACCATTATCATTATCATAGACCGTTATCAACCATCATTATTGACATTCAAGGCAATTGCCATTAACATCCATCATCAATTAGCCGCTAATTAACCATCAATTAGCCATCAATATCCATCATCAATCATTATCAACCATTGTCAGCCATCGGTGATAGTCATCAATGACCATCACTGACCATCACTGACCATCACTTTTTCCAATCTTTGACCAGTTCAGACCCATCGTTCAACACGGGAGGCTGCGGACATTGGTCACGCTGGAAAGCCTTTGGCCGCTCGATGCAAGACATGGCGCTGCAGTGATCGAAGTTCATAATGGTTGGTCAGTGGTTGATGGTTCGAAATGTGTTGGTTGATGGTTCGAAAAATCATTGGCTAAGGTTCATGTTAGCCGTGATTGTTATCAGTCGTAGTTACATTTCTTGTATCGTATTCGAATGATGTGTCCATCTAATTCCGCTTCGGATGGTCTTGGATAACTCGTTGGGCAGATGGTAAACGGATGGTTGCATGGTATTTAAGCTTTGTTCGATTCAATGTTGGTGCATCACTCAATTCACAGATGGTATGATTCCCACAACATTGTATAAAGTTTTAACTGCTTTGATGGCATTTGTTTTCCTATTTGGTGGTTTCTCACAATAGGGGTGCCCCCAAATAATCCTTGTTTAATCATCATTAGTAATAAACCATCCATTTTTAGGGTTTCCCCATGTGAGTAATAAGTAATAAACCATCCATTTTTAGGGTTCCCCTATTCTGAGAACGCCCCCCATGTTCTTCGATAGCGATTCACAACGCATCTGGCCGGGGCTCACGCTGGGGATCGTGCCACGGTGAACGTCACCAGTGCTTCGCCAGCCGAGGAAATCACTCGTCGTATGACGATTCGCATCCACATGTGGGGTCCCCGGCGTTCGCGGGCCTGGACGCAGGGATGTCCTGGTTTCAACGAGCATTTGGATAGTCACTCACTGTGGGGGTACCCCCAAAATGGATGGTTTATGACTATAAATGGTTGATAAGCTGATGCTAACTGGGGGTACCCCTGTGACTTGAGAAATGCCCATGTGGAGACTCACTATGGCTGAACTGGTGGATCTCAACACCTATCAGAGTACAAAGCATCATGAATTTGAGACGATGTGAGGGCGCATGACCAGCATCCATTGAGTTTGGTGATATCCGTGGCGGCCGTGGCGCAGAATATGGTAGAGCCATGATAGTGAGGATGGATCACAACACCAGCCGCCAGCAGCAGATGTAAGCGACGATGGTCACAAAGAGCTGGTGATTTCGTTCGTTTGGAAATTAGTAAATGGGGTTTTGTAGAGTAGTGGTACTCTTAAAACCAATGGTTGCCTACTAAAATTAAAATGATCATTTTTTTGTGGGTTATTGGTTAGCCAATTTTGGCACATACCCAAATGGGATTTTGTAAAACGGGGATACCCGATACCCCAAAATCATCTAATAGGGTAAAATAATTTCTTGTAATAAATCATTAATTTTTTGGGTTCCAAAATTTTGAGAACCCCCCAAGCCTGGGCTAGGTGGTACCTGGAACGCCGTTTAAAGAGCCATCCGTTGCAGAAGCTTCAGATGTTGCTGAAAAGGAGTGCTTAAAGCTGGCCAACAATTCTGGCATTCCAGATGACGAGTTGATGTCCAGAAATGGAATACTGTAACTTGTTAGTGGTTACTGGTTGGTTGGTTGGTTGGTTGGTTGGTTGGTTGGTTGGTTGGTTGGTTGGTTGGTTGGTTGGGTAGTGGTTACTGTTAGTGGCTACTGGTTGGTGGTTTGAAATTTTCAACCACTTTTCCGCCATGCCTGCCGAAGATGCTTTTAATCGACGAGCATATTTTTGGGATGGACAACTAACCATCCACCAGTGTAGTTTTGGAGGATTGCCCCATGCCACATGAGTAGCCACGCGTCTTGAGAAACATGCTTCCTTATGCATATAGCAAATGCTCGTGTACACATATATTTATAGACAGATCTATGATGTAGTGTCATAGTAGCATATTTATGCGCACGTTCGTTGTACAATGCTTTGGGTATGTGCCAAAATCATGGCACCTCCAGTCAACCAATGGTTTCCTATAGTAAAATGATCGTCCACCTGCTCCCTGATTCGCTCCCTATCGTAAAATGATCAATTTTTTTTGCTGGGGCCCATTGGTTACCCATTTTTTCAATTTTGGCACACATGGAAGGAGCCAAATTTCCCTATCGTAAAATGATGACTTTGGCCCATAGTATGCACAGCGACCCGTTTCTGATGGTCGCACTGGTTGTCGCACGTTTCCCACGTTTCGGTTGGACGTCGGGACCCGGCGCTCCAGGGAGTTCTTCGCGCAGGGAGAAGAGGAGCGTGAGTTTTTTGGACTCAGCTGACGGATCGTGGATGGTCGTTCACCGCAACGAAGGCGTTCAGAACCAATGGTTGATATAGGAGGATAGTTGATAAGCGGCTAAGGTTGACTATGGTTGATGATGGTGTTTCTAGTGTTTTGTTTGCAGCAACTAATGGCTATAACTCCAATGGCTTACAATGGTTGATGCGGTTGATAAGGGCAATGCTTGATAATGGTTGATGATGGTTGATGATGGTCAGTGATGACTAGGCTATAGCCAATGGCAAACGATTTTCGATAATGTGGTTAATTGATAATCATGGTTGATATACGTAGCTTGATGTATGGTTGATAATGATGGTTGATAATGATGGTTGATGATGGTTGATGATGGTTGATGATGGTTGATGATGGTTGAATGGTTGTCACCAATCATCTTTACACTCCGGTGATCTAACATCGGCTCGAAAATCTCCGTATTTTTTTTGAGAATCCAGTGAAGGCATCAATAAGTGGTAGTTCCCTAAACCGCTAGGAACCATGAATTGTGAGTCAGTAGTGATTAATACTGTAAATGGTTGTTGTTGATGGTTCCTAGTGGTTTACAATAATGATTGTTCATGACGGTCAATGATGGTTGTTGCAATATTGTGATGATTCTCATGGTCAATCATGGGTTGGTGATGGTCCATGGTGACAATGATTGGTGGTCGCGGTGATTGACAGCTGGGGGCAGCCAACCAACCCTTCAGGGGGACAGGGGATCTGCCCCAGTGACCCAGTGGTTGACACCCCCAGAGAAGACGATTTCAGCAGACCATGGGGTGATCTGAAGTTCCTAAATATGAATAGACCTTGGTTGATGAGGTGGTCAATCTAGCTGGTTGATGAATTTTTCGTGACTGATTGCTGGTGTGTTGTAAGCTTATGAACATAACCTATGACAGGTCATTGATCCCAGTAGAACCTATCCGCAGCTGGGCAAGATCCAGTTCAGAAGCTGGGGCTTATGGACTGGATGTGCATTCCCAGTCGGTAAGTGGCTACCGCGCTTATTGGGGTTCTAATCCAGTTACAATGCCATGGTTATGTCACATTTCTATGCACAGAACCACCAAGTGCTATGTAGAGGTTTATGGACATCATCAGTTTTGACAATTAGTCACTGATGTGATGAAGAACAGAGTGCTTCGCCATATCTCGCCATTATACATCAGTGCTACATACAGCGATGGTTCTTCCTGGCTGTTGAGACTGACCTCTGCCGGCTACCCGGCCATTTCCGGTCGCCAGCGGCCGAAGCCCATGGCTCATGGGACATGCTGTGACAACTTCTCGTTGTGGTTGACTGTACACATGATGAACATTTCCTAGTCAGTTTTTACGTTATTGGGGACATTATCCACCATCAAAGGATTGTGGTTTTGGTTCACAACATACACCAAAAACATGTATATTTTATATCGCAGAAGAAAGAATGATTTGCAATTATTTTCGTACTATATTTTTAAAGACATGTTTATCTATCTATACTACATTATTGATGATCATCACTACAATTGATAGATGAGTACTGACGAAAAACTGGCCGTTCTCCTAACAAGACCTTACTAGTTACAGATACCAGCAACTTACCAGTTATTCATGGATCTTTTGGTACATAACGGGCTCTCAAAAACTCACTGACGTTGTCACCAGGGGTGCACCAGCAGTCACCAGCACAGCCCCCAAGTCGTCGGTGCTTCCCCGTCGTCAGATCCACCGACCGCACCGAGGCTGGGCCTTCCCATCTCTCCGCTCTGCGACCGCAACGAGGCGCGCGCGCAGTTTCCGTGGCGTGGGATCAACGGGTGATGGCTGCAGGGTGACGCCATGGTGGTGTCAACCGTGGTGATCCTACAGGTACAGTGGCCATGATGGTTAATGGTGATCACCTGGTGATCCGAATTTCTCTATCATAAATGGTTATCCAAGTCTTTTTCACAACTTGGCGGAGTGGCTTAGTCCAACTTGTAGCTTTTCTGCCGTGGATAGTATCAACCAGAAACGGCGTAGTAGTGGTGGCGTCGAAAATGGTGCATCCTAAGCCGCTACTGGGCACAGCAGGTGGTAGGGACACGGCGAGGAACGGCACCGGCATCGCAAATCCATAGCCACAGGGGGCCTAATAGGGGGCACCCTCAACCATCCCCTCAACCATCCCCCAACATTTTTGTTCGTTGGTTTCGTAGGCAAGAAAGATTTGCAATACATAGCAACTTTGGTGTAACTTGTTTTTCAAAGAAGTCGTGCAGCAGTATTGGTTTATCCCATCTTGTATCGGGGTTCAAGGTGCAGGATTTGTTAATTAAGGATGGACGATGGACATAACCATACTTGAAGCTTGGATGGGGTTAGACAGGGGCCTAGAACTTGGAGGGTGACACTTCTCACAATGAAAAAGCCAATGGAGAGTGGCACAAGAGAAATCAATGAGACTGAAACAATATTTTGCCATACACGAAACATAGTATGTGTGTGTGTGTGTGTGTGGGCCAAGATTGATGAAGCACAATTCTCTGAAGATTGAGTGATTGCCATGTTTAGAGTTCCATGCTCGCACTGTGACGTACAGGGACACAGTGTCCGACTCGGCCATTTGTCGGCCGAGTCGGCAGGGTTGACATGATTTGAGAGCTCTGTATTTCTCATCACGGCTTCAAAGTTCAAGCGAGGTGTCGTATTACTGTAGTTTCTGACGGATGATGGCGTGTCATCCTTTGCAATGGATGAACGCAAATCTGGGGCTGGCCTGATTTTTTGAAAAAAACCCAATGCCCAAATCAGGTCGCTTTCTTGGAACCCGCCTCGAGGGTACACCTGTGGGTAGTAGCTATGGGTAGTTGCTGCTTGTCAGTATCTCCAGTAAGGTTAGACTCATAGATCATCATAGATCCAGAAACGACCATCAGTTTACCCATAGTTGGCGACCATCAAACAACAACAGGGGTTTATTGAGAGGGCTCTGGCAGTAAGCTTCAATGATTCACAGAGTCTGGACAGCCCGCCCCAGAGACTATCCGAAAGATGAGCAATGGTCAATGCTGCTGGTTAGACTGGCAGTTAATAGTCATTAACAACGGAGTTAATAACGCTGAATAATGGCCTGTGGTGGTTCATCGTGGTTAACAAGCAGCTACTATTGGCTAACAATGAGGTGGAGAGCCTCGCAAGTCAGGAGAGCAAGTTACTCCGATGGCACTCTGGTCCTCCCAAAATGCCTGGTCAATCATATGGTCAGAACAGGGTATTAAGGGCGAACCATGCAAGAGGAATGGTACTGGTACCCAACCTCCCAACCTGAGTCTGTGTTTCCCGGTTCATTTTCTGAAGAAATTTACTGTAAATGAAGATAGTTCATGAACGATCAAAATCATCCAGGATTCAGTAGAAATCTTCAATAGAAAAAGATTGATTTAAGTCGGCTATGAACTATGAACTAATGAAACTTTGAAACCACAATGTCAACAACTGGTCATGAACCACAATCAGCTGCCCCCGAAGCCAAACTAAACCAATGTGAAGCCCCAGTGCCAGGTGAATGTTGGAGGATCACAGGCCAAGGGTGCGAGCGCAACAGGGATGGTGACATGCCCATGGTGCTAGGAGTAGTAGTAGCAGTGATACTAGTAGTAGCAGTATTAGTAGAAGTAGAAGTAGAAGTAGAAGTAGAGGTAGAAGAAGTAGTAGTAGTAGTAGTAGTAGTAGTAGTAGTAGTAGTAGTAGAAGTAGTAGTAGTAGTAGTAGTAGTAGTAGTGGTAGTAGGAGTAGGAGGAGGAGGAGGAGGAGGAGGAGGAGGAAGAGGAGGAGGAGGAGGAGGAGGGGGAGTAGAAGCAGCAGGAGTAGTCGTAGTCGTAGTCGTAGTAGTAGTACTCGTAGTAGTAGTCGTAGTACTACTCGTAGTCGTAGTCGTAGTAGTAGTGGTAGTAGTAGTCGTAGTAGTAGCTGTTGTTGTTGTTGTTGTTGTTGTTGTTGTTGTTGTTGTTGTCGTGGTTTACATCTGAAACCTTGCTTTTCGAAGAGTCGTCAAGTGCCTACTTTGACCGCAGACAGAGATCTCAAAATCTCAGTACTCATTGGCATCAGAGCCTCCCAAACTGCTTGTTGGCCTGGCGGGTGGTTTCTCGAGCATTGCGTCGTTTCAGGTGGGTTTCCTCCATCATGTCGTGATTCCACTGTACAAGGCGGCGCTGGGCTGGATGAAGTGGGGCCCGGCTGTGCAAGGTTGGATAGCCACAAGCAGCACCTACCGACGAATATCTCGGGATCCAGTTTTGCTCCACATATTTGATATTCCCAACAACTTTGGAGGTAAAATATTGGTATAGTATCATCCGATACGCCGTATTAATGAAAGAGAACTGGGAATCTTAGTGACCAAAGATCATCGATTGGATCCATTTGGATGTTTGGATGGTTGGACTTCGATGGTTGGGCAAGTGGAAATCGCGATGCGCGGGAAACGGTGACTACTTGGGATGGAGATCATGTGTCATGCCACCCCTGGGTGTCGCTGCTCAGTTTAGGATGGTGAACCGGCGCAGCATGGCCATCTGAACATGTTGTAGCTAGTTTTTGTTCCAGGTTGACGTACCAGAGGGTGTGGATGTTGGAACATGTTGGAACTTGGTTTCAGTCTATGATCATCCGTACTACTATCTACCAAGCAGTATCAAAGGATCACATCTTCAGGTTTCGACCCCCCCAAGGATGTTCTTTCCAGCAGGCCAGGTGCCTTGTGGAAGCTTTTGCCACAGATGGTCATGGATACGAACCAGGTATTCCAGTGGAGGAGCTTACCAGTGAAACTCCTGACGCAGCTACTCTCTACTGTAGGAGTTATTCCCGATCAGTCCTGCAAATGTTTGGGAGCACTACAATCGAGACGATCATGTACATCCATAGATACCTACATGCATGCATGTGCGATCATATATGCAAGCATGCATCCATACATCCATGTACATACTGCATACGTGCATATTTACATTCATACATCAGTACAGACACACTTGCGCACTGACCCATTTGCAATCTCTTCCACACTGATACATTCACATATTTACCATGCTACCTACATTACATATACACTTAGACATGTATACATGTATGTGATACATGTATATATATCTAGACATCTATACATACGTGCATGCATATGTATTGCAATGCTGGTTCGATCCTCAGCACCGAATATACCCAAGGTGCCTTCGCCATGCCATCACTGGCTGTCCCTGAGTTGGAATACCCTCAGGTTTAGTCGTCAGTTTGGTATACTCTAATTTTTCCCATATGTCCATTTTGTTGCATATGTAACGTAGTATTTGACATACACCACTAGAAGAAAGACTTACATATGTAAACCATCGTCGCTTAAATATCTGCGCGTATTTTACATATGGTGGTTTCTCAAAATAGGGGACCCCCCCAGCTCATCCAATCTTAGCCATTTATAGTCATAAACCAAGCATTTTTTGAGACCCCTATGGACCCCTATGGCTTGAGACACACCCAGATCTCTACAGGATGCCTGGCCACCGCCCGAGGCGGTGCATTTTTTCATTACTAGCGACGAGTTCTTGAACGACTGCTTGAACCGGGTGGAGGTGCGGCCGCGTTTCGGTGGAAGCCCTTGGCGGTCACCGAAGGTTCAATGAGGTTGTTGAACGAGAGAGATATCAGGGACATAGCTTTATATTGAAGCATTTTAAGTTGAAGCTCTGTTTTGCAAAGGTGGTGCCTGGCGGCTTGTGTTTGGTCTTAGAAGTTTTGTTGCCGGTTGACTGCTTGGTTGCAGGGGTGGATGATTCTAATAGGCTTGGGGTGAGCAGTTGGACCTTGCCCCCCTTGCGGGCTCCACACGAGGCGAATCTGAGCCACTGGCAGTCACCCAATCCCTGCGTCTGGGAACTCGGCACTCGCGTTGCCCAACCATTGAAGGATTGCAAATAGTATGATTATGCATGTGTATTGCACATGTGTGTGCAAATACTATGTGCTAATATTGCGTGTATTCATTTGCGTATGTAAATACTGAATCCATTGAACAGAAAACAGATAGATACGCAGTGTGGATCGATTCATGGACAGACAACTAGGGAGAGAGGCAAACAAATTGGCTGATAGATATGTAGATGGATAGAGTCGTAGATGGATAGACGGATAGTAGATAGATGGATGAATGGATGGACGAATGGATGGATGGATGGATGGATGGATGGATGGACGGATGCATGGATGGATGGATGGATGGATGGATGGATGGATGGATGGACGTATAGATGGATAGATAGATAGATAGATAGATAGATAGATAGATGGACACATATCTTTAGGTAGTTGGATAGATGGATTGAAAGGTAAGATAAGATAGCAGTCAGTTGATTGGAGTGGATTGCATAGGAATCGCAGGTAAACCTGATGGCACGAGCGAGATCAAATATAATTGGATTTTGTGCGGCAACTTGCGCATCAAACTGTCCGCGGGTACAAGTAAAACTTCATGATTGGTAAGTACAACAACCAACCCAGAAGTAGAGCCCAAACTTTGGGGTACGTCCCAGGACAGGTTGGTGCTGGGTTGCCACTTCTCAGTTGATCAAGAGTATGCTCATAACCCATCCCTGCTTGGCTACATGCTCACTACCACCCATGGTTGCTGTGCCCACTTCCCTGCCGGGCAAAGGTCTTTGCCTGTCCCAGGTGTGTACGAATGACATTCCAGACCGAACGGGTTCTTGTGACTTGACAGCAGCTGTGTGGCCGATCGCAGTGGATGATGTTTCACCATGGTTGAGAATGGGGTAGTGATGGCTATAACCAATGATCAACAAGGTTGATGATGGTTGTAACTAATGGTAAAAAGAGGTTCATCCTTGATAATTATGGTGAGTGATGGCTATACATCCAGATATTATGGTTGATTGTGTCTTCGTGATGGTTGATACGAAGTAAGCATAGCTGGTACTTGAGCAGCGCCAGAATTATGATGAAGCGATCCGAGTTTTCCGTGGGTTTTATGAGACAATGTAGATTCGTTTGATGAGTGCAAGTATACTAAGTATTATACATATTTGTTTCGGGATTGAAAGCATCGACTCGATCTTGAATCAGTATCACTCATAGCCATGTATGCCATCCGGCAGTCCAACATGGCTGTGGCAATCCAACTCACAGAGGGTATCTTCGGTTACCAGGTTAAGACAGCTACAGGAGGGTAAACGTTGCCAAAGATAGTCTACTCAACCCTTGCTTGACTGGATCAAAGTACGCTGACGAACTCAATGTGTTACTATTGTGATTTCGTTTGACGATTAACGGTACTTGATAGTTGTCATCAAGTGTTACTGCAATCACTACTCAAGGCCATCATAGACCCATGAAAACATTTTGTCAACCGGTATGAACCGTTGATCCTCAATAGAAGCAGTTGTCAACCACTATCAATGAAATGGTGTGAAAACTAGCTTTAACCATCATTGGCAATAGTTGATTTGTGACTGGCGGGTCCTGTGCAGTCAAGCTTGCGTAGTAAACATCATCATCGGCTACTAATCGTTATTTGCCTTAAACCACCACACTTTCCCACTCGACTGTGGCCTGATCAGTATTATACAATCAATTTTCACCACTAGGACATAGAATTTATCATGGAACAGCATTCAACCAACGCCCATCCACACGCGGACTGAACATCAACCATCATCTTTCAATATATAAAACATCAACATTCAACGCTTGACTTGCGCTTCCTTGTCTAGTCTAGTCGCATCATTGATGCGATCACCTACAGCCGTTTCAGCTGTTTCCAGGCGACTCCACAGCCGGGGGGGCCCAGTGCCGCCCAGCGGACCCAAGGAATGGCGCTGTTGATGATGCTTAGTCTTAGCTGATGGTTAAGATTGATATTGGCTGAGAACAGTCGGACAGTCAATAGTGCTGGGAACAGATTTAGTACAATTCGCCAGTGGTTAATAACTATGTTGACTACTGGCGGCTTGATCCACAGATGGTGGTAACGCGGAAACCAGCAACGTTGAAGGAACCGACCATGTATGGAAACAGCCATGAAGCGAAAGGTGCCATGTGCTCTCTAGTAGGTCAACTTGTTGAAAGTCCGTCACGTTTAGAAAACTCTTGTGCTATCTGTTACTTGTGTTTCTAAGGATTTTGCATTGCCAGATGCACTATAGAGTGGGGAAAGTCAATGGAGCAGTTTTACCAGGCTAGGTTGGAACTCACCACATAGGTTATTTTTTCGATTGCCAAAGCGCTCGTAGTCAGAGCCACAGCAGGCTTTGCGGCTCGAAGAATCCTTCCGGATGCCGCTGTTGGCCAGTTCTTGGGGCAGTCCCGCTGGGAAAAGCGACCTGGGACCCTAAAGCTTGGTGCTTCAGCGGGGGTTTTCTGTAGAATTTCCCATCGACCAAGCCAGGGATGATCGTCAATTTTTGGAACAGTTGCTAGTTTTTGATGAGAACAGGGGTTGATGAAGAGGTTGAGAATCAGTGATTTCACATGGTTGATAGTGGTTGCTCGTGATGACTGGTTACCCCAGTGACTGGTTGATGATGGCAGGTGAATCCAAGAATCCCTGGTGATACGCACAGCGGTGATGAATGGTTCAGCAACCGATGGTGCACCACTAGCCAGCAATGGCTTAACGATCGGTCACTTGGTTGGTTCAAGCAACTGTGCACAATTCATAATTCCGAACGTCAAATCATGAGTTCGTGATGCGGTTCGCATTGCTCATGATCAGCGTTAGTTGTTACTGGTTAACTAGTAAGCATCAAAATTAACAGAAATAAGACAGGTTAATAGTTGAATCATCAACTAGTAAGCATTCATTAGTTTTCAACTCTTGACGAATGGTTGATGACAATCCCGAACCCCCAGGTTGCCTCTCGGGGCGTCTTCCCACAAGAGTCCGGGCCCTCTTCGTGGCGATGGCGGGGCCGGCCGGCCGAAAAGGAGGCTTGGCATATGACATATGACATATGATTGATCATATGCTTGGTCATGTTCTGTGGTTGATCATGCTATTTGGTTGATTATGGTTATGAACAATATTGCTTCTCAACCAAACAAACCTATGGTTGATCATGTTTGACGGCCAGCAGCTCTTTTAGGATTAGTCCGGGTTGAGTAGATTTGATGTTACCAAAAACGCGCTTATTGGATGTTAGCAGTCGATTGTGGGAATGGGATTCTACAGACCTAGTGGAGTGATACCGGTTGTGACAATGGCGGTAAACTTACGAAGAATGCAAACAGGTAGATAGATGGATAGATAGATAGATGGATAGATAGAACATAGAGAGACAAGTAGATAGATATATATATATATACATATATATATATAGATGCACCTCGGGGGTACTTGTAAACCAGCAGTGGTGTGGCCTCCGGATGGCTCAGAAAACACCGAAAGAAGAGGGATAGCCACTGACCACGATAGTTGAAGAGTTTTGCCACAGTTCCTCCAGCTGTTTGAAAGGAAAAGGGATCAGGAATACAAGGATCAACCATCATAGATATACCAAGTGCGGTTGGGTGGGTACAACAACAGCAACAAGAACTATGTCACAAATAATAACAAAACATCATCAACAGCAGCAATTTAAACTTAAATCATTGGTGCCTGCATGACTCTCAAGGAGACTGTTTGATACCTTTTTTGTTTCGACAGCTGGCACTGACAGTGGTCATGGCTTTTTTTGGTGGTAGCCGGAAACTGCGAAACAATGACGACAAGGCAATTGAAGATTCGGAGGTATAGCCAACCAACTATAACCACCCTGGCAACTGACCTTCGCAGTTCCAAGGTGGTCCCAAAGTGGTACTCCATACTTGACTATGGCTTACCCCGTAACATGTTGGGACCACACAAGGACCACGCAAACTGATTGGAGGCGGGCCAGTGGTTTTGAACGATAGCCAAATAAAAGCCAACCGTTCTGAACTGTTAATAGATGATGGTTCACGGTTGACTGATGACTGCCATACTCCAAAATGACGCAACTTCGCAAAACCGAATCAGTCTGAAAGTATTGATGTTGTTCAGTTGATCATTTTAGTGGTTACTGATATGCTGTGTGCGGGTTATACCAAACTATGACCAGCTATACATGCGTACGGTTGGAGCTGGTTGGCTGGTGATAGTTTGATAATGTTTTTGTTACGGCTGGTTACAAACCAAGCTATGGACGGCTACAAATAGCTACAGAGAGGCCAAAGCTAGCTATAACACCTGCTGCAACCAGCGATATCACCAGCTGTAACCAGCTATTTCCCAAGCTGCAACCAGCTACTCCAAGACCTCTCACTGGCCATACCAGCTATTTCCCAAGCTGGCACCAGCTAACCCACCAGTTTTCGGCAGCCATAGCAGCTGTTTCCCAAGCTGCAACCATCTATTTCACCATGTTTATCACCAGGGTAGGTGACCGCAATTAAGGCAGATCGTCAAGCTGGTGAACGGGTGGC
>VSDK01023833.1:180993-210939 GCA_009767595.1 Symbiodinium kawagutii
TCCTCATCCTCATCCTCATCATCATCATCATCATCATCCTCATCATCATCATCATCATCATCATCATCATCATGATCCTCATCCTCATTCTCATCATCATCCTCATCATCATCATCATCATCCTCCTCCTCATCCTCATCCTGATCCTCATCCTCCTCATCATCATCATCATCATCCTCTTCCTCTTCCCCTTCCTCATCCTCATCCTCATCCTCATCCTCCTCATCATCATCATCATCCTCATCCTCATCCTCATCCTCCTCATCATCATCATCATTATCATCATCATCATCATCATTCTCTTCCTCATCCTCATCCTCATCCTCATCATCATCATCATCATCATCCTCATCATCATCATCATCATCATCATCATCATCATGATCCTCATCCTCATTCTCATCATCATCCTCATCATCATCATCATCCTCATTATCATCATCATCCTCATCATCATCCTCTTCCTCATCCTCATCCTCATCGTCATCATCATCATCATCATCATTCTCATCATCATCATCATCATCATCATCATCATCATCATCATCATCTTCCTCATCCTCATCCTCATCATCATCCTCATCATCATCATCATCATCATCATGATCCTCATCCTCATCCTCATCATCATCCTCATCATCATCATCATCCTCATTATCATCATCATCCTCATCATCATCCTCATCATCATCATCATCATCATCATCATCATCCTCATCATCATCATCATCATCATCATCATCATCATCATCATCATCATAGATGTGATTGACATGCTTCAACAAAGACTCTGGGTGACGCATAATGATGGTCAGTCAAGCAAGCCCAGTGTCTTTGAACCATTATTATCTTATGTAATCAACTATAACTATAACTATCAATGCTTCATAATATTATAGTCAATGATCATCATTCCTGAACCATCATGATCATCAGCTATAACATCATGAAGCAACCACTATAAGATCAATCATTATCATTCCTAATGACCATCATTGCTTCATAACCATTATTGCTATCACCATTATAATCTTTATGGTTACAGTTATAGGTATGATAATCATTAACCACTATAATGATAATCATTAACCACTATAATGATGATCATTAGCCACTATAATGATAATCATTAACCACTATAATGAGTGTTATTGCTATCAACCACTCGAATGATTGTTACACTCAGCCACCATGGTGGTTTTTTTTTCACCATGGCAGCCGCCTCGCCAGGAGCAGTTCCACAGGGCACCTGGGCCAGGTTCGCTAGCACCATTTCTGTGGAGAGCTGCTGGGGATTTTCGGACTTCGAGGAGTTGCATAGTTGTATATGGTGGTTTCTCAAAATAGGAAACCCAAAATATGGTTGGTTTATTACTATAAATGACTATTAATGGATGATTTAGGGGTACCCCTATTTTGAGAAACCTCCATATGGCTATGGGTCAATATTAACCGTAGTTATATGTAATATTAGTAGTTGTATGTAATATTGGGTTTAATAAGCAACAATAGCAGGGGATATACCATATATATATATATATGGCTATGGGTCAAGCAGTTAATCAACCAACAATAATGGGGGATAAGTTCACCAGCAATGATAGGGAAAACACATGTCAGGGGACTAAGGGTGAACTGACCCATAGCCATATAGTTGTCTAGAACTATGTGCATAGGGAAGTTTCGGACTTTCATAGTTGTATATAATTAGTTGTATAGAATTGGTGTTTGGAACTAAATGTATTTGTACATATACATGTCTAAGTGCATAGTTGTATAGAAATGTACAAACGTAAATGATAGATCTATTTGCATACTGTAATGCTTGTTTGTAGAATGACTGTATATACATGATAGGTCTAAGTGTATTTAAATTAAGAGGTGTATGATATATGCATGATGTATACAGATATGATGGTATACCTCATCATTTGATGCATACGCTCACTTCGATACTTGTATGATGTAGACTTCTCACAAGATTCCTATGATATTTGGTCTTCTGTCAGCGGTGGTAATTATTGACAAGGGGGTCCAAGGATCAAGAACCCCCCCTTCAACACCGGTTTTGGATGCCCGTGGTAAAACACAATATCGTAGGGCCAATTCATTTTCGAGAAAAAAAATCAATCATCACTTGTATCCTGCGTTGCTTGTTGAATGTCTGCAGTTGTACCACTCATTTTGTATGATTTCGTTGTAATTAAGCAGCCAGCGTTTGCTAGTTTGACTCCGCACCACGTGGACAACTGTAGGGTTAAGTTTGTTTTTTGCCGTGTTCAATCTGTGTCCAATCCGTGTCCACTGCTGGAATTCTATCCGTGTCCAATCTCGATCTCGTGTGGTCCCCGTTGGATCGATCTCAGCTCACGCCTGGAATCGGCTTGCCAGGGCGCAGGAAAATATCGGAGGCATGACTATGCCAAGACCTCAGGGAAACAACGTTGATACCCGGGATTACACCGTGGAGAGCCTCCATGGCTTGGCAAATCATGCAAACATGGGTGTCATCCACATCTATGTTGATTGAACCCCAGGCAATGGTTACAGATGGTTGCAACCAACGGTCAATGATGGTTTGAAGCAATCAGGTTTTTTCGATGTTTATAGGAAATTGTCATCATTCTCTGGCAAAACGCGAGAAATTGAAACGCAGCTGTCAGAGGTTGGCTTGCAATGGTGGAAGGTCATGATCATTCAATAATGAGCGCCAATCATCGCCAATCATCACTGGCCATTGAAAAATTATTATGTGGTTCACAATCATGCTATTATCCTATCTTATCCTTGGTCAACCATTGTTGACCACGATCAACTCTCATCACCATGGCGTGAACCACCAGCTGCTGCGATGGGTACCACTGGTCTCCTGGTTTTCTTTCAGATTCGACCGCTGGGCAATCACACCGGTGATGGTCGTCGCGATCCTTTCGATTGCACTCCCATGATCAATTGCTAGGTAATGCAAACTGTTTCTTTGATCAATAAGAAATGAGCACAATTGTTTAATTGCATCAATTGTGTTCAATTGCAACAGTTTACAACAGTTTAATTGCAGTTTGATCAATTTGTTTTTTGATTCCATCCTTCTGTAAACTGCTTGTGCGCCAAGCAGCAGAATTGAGAACCACCTGCCTGATTTTTCCACAAATTCACCGCAGTAATCGCGGTAGGAAGGTCATGATGCTGCTTTGATGGCACACTGGCCCAAGTGATAAGCCAGTACAGTATGGGATACTTTCAAGGTCGAACCCGGCTGAACTCAACTTTGACCAAGCCCATGGACGAGTCAATGCACAAAGAGCGGACCAAGCATGCGGGTCTGGACACAATTGGGTTATCCCCTCACAGCGAGGATTGAGACGGTTTGTTTCGTAAAGCGCCTGTGTGTTGGTGGTACCACATGTATGCCGGAACTCCATGGAAAGAAGCATAGGGATACGCTCACCAAGCAGGATGCTATGCACGACTTGCCGCCATTGGTGGGTCTGACGATTTGTTTTTTTTGAACAATGGTTTCGGAGCATTTTTTTGATCTGCTTTTCAGGATTTATGTAGATTTATGATATGCTGTTTCCTCCTCTTGCTCTGAGCCGGGTACTACAATATTAAGATTTGCCTACGATTTGGCCTGCACACAACGTCGTCATGTTGAAGTAAGGGTATCTCCCCCTGAAATAGTGGTATCCAAAAAAATCTCAAAATGTAGTGTCCAGCAGGAAGCCACAGAATACCTGTATCAGGGTACTTTTTCTTGCTCAAATCAACCACATAGAAGTCTTCACAAATGGGTCATATAGACCCTCACATTCTTGTACCGTCCAACTTGTTGCTAAGTTGCCACCTGTTTTGACTGGCCGTATTTACTTGGTCTACAGCGAGAGAAAATAGTCACTACGGTATCTTTTGTGGAATCTCCTGTTGACCTATTAGACCAAGGGCAAGTGCATTTGGTGGTTTGAACACTGCTCTTGTTGAGTGTGTCCCTGAAATTTCAGCCGAGGCAACCACGTATTCTGATGCTTTTGTACACTTTGGCTGCGAGTCCTACCACAAAAAGCCGAAGGATGGTAGAGCGGCCCACAGTGTGAGGCTAACCCCTGCTTGGAACCAGGGCGAGTATCTTGGAGTCAGGCTCCTAACATACTTGTCCTAGCTACAAGCAGGACGTGGTACCAGTCCCAAATTGGCTTCGAGCCTGGCAAACTACGCTTGTAGCTTCCATATTTCACCGCGGGTCCCCAAGCTGAATTGGTAGTTATAAGTCGTAACTACATATAGCTACCACATCATGATCCCCAAGTTACAGCTCCCATCTCTCCAAAGCAAGGCCCTTTCTTCGGCTTCGCCACGGCTCGCCAGGAGCCGGCCGAACCAGCTCCTCGCAGCCTTGGGCCCGAAGAGCTTCGACAGGAGGAGAGGAAGATGGAGCGACAGGTGCCGTGCCTTGGGGCGGTCAACGCTTACGAAGGGTTAGAAGTTAGAACCGACTGGGAGATTTATAGCGATATGATGGGGATTTATGGGGATATGATGGGGATATGATGGGGATTTATGGGGATTTATGGGGATATGATGGGGATTTATGGGGATATGATGGGGATATGATGGGGATTTATGGGGATTTATGGGGATATGATGGGGATTTATGGGGATATGATGGAGATTTATAGGGATATGATGGGGATTTATGGGGATATGATGGGGATTTATAGGGATATGATGGAGGTTGATGGTTGGCCAACGGATCATAGGGGATCACAAGCAACAATAGTAAGGGAGATACCAGCTATATACTGATTGAACCTACTGGTTGATGGTTGGCCAAGTGATTAAGAAACTGATTGATAGCCATAGTAGCCATAGTTGGCATAGTTTGGCTATGGGTCAAGCACTTAATCAACCAACTAATGGGGATAATCACCAACAATAACAGTGAAAACGATGGTTTATGAGGGAACCAGGGGTACAGGGTTTTGACCCACAGCCACTTAGCCATAGTTAACCAACTGACTAGCCAACTGATTAAGAAACTACTATGCACTGGTTGATAGTTAGCCACTAGCACTTGGTGATTCATCTATGAATGGTTGATGAGGATTGAAGTTGGTGGTTAATCAATGGTATCTTATGGTTCGCGAGAGTTGGTGATCAATCTATAACGTGCTATAGCTACTTCAATTTGATGATGAGGTGTGAAATATGTAACTCCGAAGTAAACAACTGATATCAACTAATTGATAATTAGTAAGTGGTCAACTCAACATTCATTGATTCGGATTGATAATGTTTAATTAACAATGGTTGACAAGGGTCAATGAGAGTTGATGATCGTACCAGCGATGCGACGAAACAAGGGTCAAAGCGTTGCGAAGCACATGGTGGTTTCTTATAATAGCCCCAAAAGATGGAACATGGATGGTTTATTACTAACAATGCTTACTATTGGATGATTTGGGAGGTCCCCTATTAAAAGAAGCCACCATATTATCAGTAGATCGGATCTGTGCAAAGAGATCAGTGCATCAAAGCATAAGACAACCAGGTCAGACTTGGAGAGCGGGTGATCCCGTTTGCAATCCCAGATGTTGCAGCTGATGCTTACATGGCTGGAATGCTGTGGAATGTACAGTGGCTGCAAACCAACCAGTAAAGGCCATCACCCGGACCATCCAAGTCGATGTCAGAGGACAACGCAGCAATTGAAATCTCAGAAATGCTCCGCTCCCTACGAGGGTTAAGAGGGCCTAGGTCAAGAAGACGGTTGTTGAATTGTGCTTGGGGCCGGACCCCTGAACTGGATGGTTGAGGGGAGCACCCTGCAGACTCAGCCACCAGCTCGAGGCGAAATACTGGGCCATCATCGGCAAAGCGCGGGCCATGGAGGATCTGGGGCTGCGCCATGTCATTGCGGCCGTGGTGTACACTTTGGGAACCTGGAAGTGGAAAATCCACCCTGTACGATATATATATATATATATATATATATGGTTGTTATGCAAAAGGTCCTTGTAAGCGTTTTATACAAAAAGACCTTTCAAGTCAGGAACCAAGCCTGCGCTAAGGTTTTTTTCAAGGTTCGCTAAAGTAACTATTTTTTTCGCGAAAGTTTCGCGAAGATGACTATATATGATCATTTGGCTTCATTTAAGCAACTGTTCGGAGAGATCCTGAGATGGACAGATGAGATGTGTGAAGAAAAGGTGAGCAAAGAGAAAACTTGAGAAAAGAACCGCGAAGAAAAAGAAAGAGCGAAAATGCAGACAATTTTTCGCGAATGTTTCGCGAAAGTCCCGCGAAGCATCCGCGAAAGTTCAACCTCCGCAGATAAGCCCCATGGACTTTGGGGATGTGCAGCGGGGTCCTGGGCAAAGAAGAGTTTGCGCCAACGCAGGGTTGGGCATCTTATTCCTATGCATTTGACAAAAAGATGCCCCCGAAGGGCCACGCGTCGTGGCCCGCTAAAGTTTTCGATTGGTTTCGCGAGAGACTGGCTAAAGTAATTTTTTCTGCGAAGATGGTTATTTGCGGAACAAGGAATTTTGATCAACCACCATATGTATATATACATTTATGTATACATACTTAGATAGGTAGACAGATAGAAAGCAAGATAGACAGGGAGATAGGTAGATAGATAGATGGTTGAGGTAGCTCAAACAGATGGTGAGTTTTAGCTTCCAGATCAATTTACTGGAGGCCATTTTCGTTTGCAGGCTGTGAAGAGGAACAACTAGAGACAATGGTGGTTCAAGAGTCAATCAGGCGTCCTGAGATCTACCATCATTCACAAGGCTTTTTGCTACTTATTTGCCAGCTAACCATTGATCGACAGTTGACAATCAGTTAACTATTCACCACCAGTTAACCATCAATCAGCCACAAGAGATGGTCACATACCCAACGTTTGCCTGATGTGTAACCAATGGTAAAGCCATGTGCAGTCCCTTTCACAACAGAGCTGACTGCCACAAACACCATGGCTTTAGCTAAAACCCCAGGAGCGGAACAAGGATGGCAGCTACATGCAGAAAGACCTTGGGCCTTTGCAGGCGTCCGTCTGGGCTCTGCTGGATGGAGCCTGCCGCATTGATGGGCCATCCAGAGATCTCCAGTCTTGCCAAAGTGGCATTGCTGCCCAAGGAATCTGTATACCTATACAAGTAGATTGTATTGACATTGTGTTTTTTTTCCTGATGCGAAGACAGACCCTTGGATCCGTTTTTCCGGGCAGATCTGAGTTTACCTTTTGTTTGTGAGAAACATTCAGATTGCCCAACTTTTGGCATCGCTTGGGAGTGGAAAAGCTTTGTGGTTGACAAATCCCATCTCGTGGATGGACACTGAACAAATAATCACTGGCTTAATCACATAGACTAAATCCATGTCTGATGCTTGTGCCTCGCTTGTTGATCAGCTGGTAGGGGTTCTGCACCATTGGGATGTCCAATCCCAATTGACAAGCAGAATCAATGTGATGTGTGTCATGAATTGTCATGAGTGTCCATTCATTACAATGGTGGTTAGATCATTGGTGATTTTCCTATCGTCAGTTGGAACTAAATGCTCTGCCCTTTTGGTTGTTGCCTTCAATGACGTATTGCTCGCACTTGGGGGCGTCGAAACCACCGACATTTGGAACATGACGGCGCGTACCATTTTGAGTCAATTATGTGTACCACAGGACCTGGTTGGTGGATGTTGGTGGTTTAAAACATTTCCTATTTTGATGATTGAAAGCACCAGCCATCACCGACCACTTACCCATCCTGGACAGCATTTGTGAACCGTGGCATGCTGGTCCGCTCGCTGGCTAGTTCCGATCCCATCTTTAGCTGGGTTTCCATGTTCGTTGGTGGTGGTGCATTCCAATTGTTGTGGCTTACTACTAGCTACTATTTTGGTGTTTCTCAAAATAGGGGTCCCCCCAAATCATCCTTTGTTAACCATTTATTGTAATCAACCAACCATTTTTAGGGGTCCTTATTTTAAGAAACTCCCATTTGTTGGTACTAGCTACTATTTTAACCAGTAGTATTGATAGGAACCACTAGTAACCACTAGTAACCACTAGCAAACACTAGTGCATCCCAATGATACCAATCATAGTGGTTACTATCCAACATGGTCCCCAACCAATTATAAGTTGTGGATTACATCCCTACCGTTGTTGGTTACAACACCCGATTGTTGCCTCTACTCTTTGTTGTGATAGTATCCAACGGGCTAGATATGGCAACGACATTGGTCCGTTTGCGTTATTGTTGGTGGGTTGTTTTCCTTTCGTCAGCGAAGATGCTTGGTTGGTTATGCCGCACAATTGCTCACATTCCATGGTCATTATCATTGGTGTTCGATTGTGTCATAAACCGTTGTCAAGTAGATCAACCTCAGCTGGTGTTGGTAAACGACTTATATACCCCCATGGTTGCATACTTCCCTGTGATTTTCTTCCCCAATATGCATAGTCATACACTTTGAAGAATTGTATAAAACCATGCCTTGACCAGGCACTTGCAACCAATTGCTATTCACCACTAGTCTTAAACCCATTTTTCATTATCACCGTTCAACCTATCGTCATGATAGTCACGAAATCACTACTAAGCCTGTTCTTAAGCAGCATTGCTAATCAACATGCTTGTTTATTAAACTATGGTTGTTGATTAGTGTGAAGCAACATCAATGATATGTTAACCAGTTTGCTACAATTGTTACGTTGAGCAGATCACTATTCTGAACCCCAGTCTTAAGCCTGTTCCAAACACTAGTGTTAACCCTGCTGTAAGTATTGTCAAGCCCATCGTTTGTCCTGTTGATAACCCAATTGTTTGTTGACCACCATTTATAGATAGTTTGCCTATGAAACATGGTGATTTTTCTTCGAGGTAACGAGGTATCGTTTATTAGCCGGTAGCTCTATTGTTTCCTGTTTAGTGTTGGTCAGAACACTTCTTAGATATTTCTATTGTTTGTCAAAGCTATTGTTGCTTATTGTTACCCTGTTATCCATGGTCATTCTTGTTTAATGAAGCTATAGCATGTTTCGAGGATTTTGAAAGCGATTTTTGCTCACATCGCCATGTGCCGAGATTGTAGTTAAGCTATTGTTCCTAGTTAAACATTTTCAAGCATCATCACTCTGTTGATCCTATTCTCAAGCCCATTGTTGAGCACTAATGACTAATGACCACTCTCTTGTTTGTTTAGCCCACTGCTAACCCACAAAAGTGTTCACCCACCATGCTTAAGCCCAGCTGTTCGTTAAGTCATGGGTACGGGAAAATGTGCCCTTTCCTGCAGATTTTCCTACAAACAAGAATTTCTAGTTGGATCTAGTTGGCAGTTTGAATCATTTTTTCTTTTCCCAAGTGGTTGGATCTAGTTGGATCTAGTTGGATTTTTGTTAATCTAGTTGACAGTATTCACAAGTGGTTGACCTCCTTCGCCCCCACGTTTCAGGGCAACCTGCAGCAGCTTGCCACTGTGCTGATGGGCGAGGGCGAGGCCAAAGCCACCTTCGCGCCTAGGAGAAGCAGCGCTGGTAGCTTCATGGGGGCCATGCTGAAGCCTCCGCAGGGTAAGCCCCGTGGGTCCCCGTTTATCATGGGTAAAGGGTGGTGAAATGTGGTGGGTAAGAACGGTTGAGCATGGCTGTTATGATGGTGATTGGTGGTTATCATCAACGGTCATGGTTATTTGCGGGTTCGTCACGGTTTCTTCATGGCGGGTCAGCATGTTTAAGCTGTTGAAAAGAAGATGTTGGTTGCTTGGTAGTCTTGCAGGTCGGGGGTTGTGGCCATTTCGGGAAGTTGGGGAAGTGCTACTGCTAAAGTCTCCCTTTTTGGCCTAACCCCTGTAGCCGTATTTCATGTAGAGTGGCGACGTAGACACATTCTTCTGCAGACTTCTTTCTCTCTTTCTCTCTTCATTTCTTCCTTGCTTTCCCAACATGCAGACACATGACATGCAATTACCTGCATGTACATGGAGACACTTGCAGAATGTGTGTATTATGTGCATTCTGTGTGTATATATATATATATATATTGTTTATATTTATTTATGTACGTAACAAATCAGTATACGTTTCATTCAATACACATGTGCATCCACGCATCCGCCGATCACAGCTCCAAGGCTGCAGGTGCCAAGTCGAACACGTGGAAGAGCGAGGTGGGGATTCCATGGCGCTACCTCTACGGATGCGTTCATGTTACCTTCAGGTGCATCACCCTGTGATGGTTGGCAGCTATAAATCATTATGAAGCAGAACTAGCCATGGGTTCATGTCAACCAGCTATGGTTTTCCCCCAGGTTTCCCATCCTAAAGATCTTCCACGCAGCATCATTAAGCATGGCGATTCATCATCAACATGAGTTTGGTTGTTTCGCACATTAATAGTGGTCTTAAAGCATCATTCATTAGCCCTCAATTTGGGGACGGCAGACGGTATCCAATTTTATGAACATCCTGAGATGCTTCAGGTTTTGATAGTTGAAGTAAGGTTGAGATGTCATTGGAGGTACACTTTCGGCCGTGGGTTTTCAAAAAGAGCTCTTGTGTATGAAGCCAATGTGAATGATATTGGTTGTTCCAAATATGCTTATTGTTGATGGTCATGAACCATGCTACACTGGACCGCTGGGATTCAACATCCATGGGGTGCAAGGTGGTGGTTGGATGATGGGAAGATAAGTTACAGCTCGAAGCGGCGTCGAGCCGTGTCGTCGTAGCAGCGGTAGCAATAGCCATGGCAGTAAGAGTAGCAGTGGCAGCAGATGGCCGCAGTGATAGAAGTATGTAGTGGTAGTCAGTGGTGAGGAATGCTCAGTATTTCTTGTTGTGAATTATTGGTATGGTGAGTATCAAACTTTCTGTGATTTTCGCAGAACCAACAAAGAAAAATGATGATGATGATGATGATGATGATGATGATGATGATGATGATGATGATGATGATGATGCTCATGGTGGTGGTGGTGGTGGTGGTGGTGGTGGTGCCGGTGATGCAGCAAACAACCCAAAAGGTCGATGCATGCATTGCATACCGCAAATGGCGGTGTCACAATGTTCAATTCACTTAGGATGGTTGGGTACCACCATGGCGGGCAGGACACACCCACATAGCCCTAATACTTCGTAGGAGATTCTCTGAACATGTCAATCATCAACTAGTCCAACTGGTTAGTTGAGTCGCCATCATGTGGCACTGCCGGTGTTGGTTGCGCCTTGGGGCCTCTCAAGGGCTGCCAGGCAAAGTCTAACTATACCCAAGACCTCTTCAACAACGTCAACGCTCAGAAGTACGAGCTGCCACTTGCTCAGGAGCAGAGGCACTGGCCAAGGTGGACATAGTGATAGAAGAAGCCTTGGCTTTCAGGGTTGATGATCATTGATGATGACGGTTGCCACTACTCTTTTGCACGAATCTTTCGTTGGGATTCCTGATCCACCTGACGTTGTTGAAACACGTTGGGACGTATTCTTCCAACGACCCTCAGCACTTGCTAAGGCCTGCCAAGTTGGTGGCATTGGCCAAGTATAAGAACTGCTGAGGCCGTTCATCTCCAGGGCAAAGTGGTGGGCCCTGTTCCTGGTGCAATGCTTGCACACCTTAAAGGGCTGATGTAATGCTTCAAATTAAGATCCACAAGGGGAGAGAGTGGTCACTGTCAAGCCTGCGCGTGTCGCTATTTAAAGTTACGAGCACCCCGCTGTTGGTTTCTGAAGGAAACCGCAGAGAGGTGCGCACAAGTCGGACCGGGCATTTGGATGTAACTGGTGTGTTGGGGGCCAAGCCTTAATGTCGACACTGCAAAGACTGGTTTTTGGTCCGAGAAAATCACTCACTCTCAATGTCATAAAGGCCATTAAAGATATTAAGCTAGCTTCAGGGTATGCCCCCAGCATGCCTGAACGCCCTGGCGCCGGCGCGGATGGGGTCGCAGAGCGACCATCCCCCGCACTGCAGATTGTGTCGCACGCCAACTGCAGAGCTGCCAGGGTTGAGTGGCAGCAGATTTCAGCCGTGAGACTCGCATCTCCTGATACTGCCCAAACATGCTGAAACTGACGTTTTGGGGTGAGTAGTTCTATGTCCAAGCCTTTTGGTCCTCTTACTGTTTGGTCATATCTCGCTCAGTTTTCCACTTATCAGTTGTGGCAAGGGTCATTGACCGCTGATCAAAGAAGCTGTGAGCTTCTCCCTAAATGGCTGTGGGTCAAAACCCCATACCTCTGGTTCCCCCATCGTTAACCATTGTTTCCCTTGTTATTGTTGGTCATTATCCCCCACTATTGGTTGATTAATATTGACCCATAGCCAAATCTCTCGTAACCACAAATGCCATCCTTCTTCGATGCAAGCAGACTACTCCGAGGGAGTCCCAGCCGAAGGGCTACCATCTTTCGGGAGGCTGAACATTGGATAACCCTTGGTCCAACCCTTGGCGAGCCATTGAAACGTGAGATAAACATATGGGGAGATACGAAGGGTTGGGATATCGACCAATGTCGTCTTTGGACAACATGTGGTCTTGTGGCGACTCTGAGAGCTTGCTTGTGAAATCTATACATAAGTAGATACTAGATATGTAAATGCATCTACATATCCATGCAAGGTTTTAACACACCTACGTATATATGTACATGTAATTACATTTATTTCATTTATGTCAACCTATGTATTTTCGAATGCATGCACATTAGGCGTGTTTGCACATGTATGTGTAGCGGATTTAGGTCTATCTATCTATCTATCTATCTATCTATCTATCTATCTATCTATCTATTCCAATCTATTCTAATCTAATCTAATCTAATTCATAGATTTCAAAACAGGGTACTAGTCGAACGGTACCCCGGTGTAGCATTTTGGGGGGGTCAGCTGCCTCCTCATTGTTAGCTGCCATTAGGTGCTAATAGTGTTGCTAACTATTAGCTGTCATTAGTTGCTATTAGATAGATTTTCAAATAAGCCGTGTTATCCTAAAAGCTACTTGTCTGCTTTGGATCCAAATAAGGCTGGCTAAAAAAATGTTGCCAGTTCCAAAAGGGACCAACTTAGCATTTTTGCCGTTTACAAATAAGACATGTTTTCAAAATTAAAAATATTTTTGTTTACGTAATAAATCGTCTTTTTGAGTTCTTGACCAAAAAGTCTAGGAATGCTTTGCTTGCAAAATTATTCTACCAAAATTTGGATCGAAGGAGAAGAACAGGAATTTCAACAAAACACTGGAAAGGGATCAAGCCCCTGGTTCCCCATCATTAACCATTGTTTTCCCTATAGTTTGTTGGGTATTAACCCCCATTAGTTGGTTGGTTAATATTGACCCATCGCCATTTTAAATGGAACGAAAGACATCTCATGTGAGGGATCTCCAGGAAGGCTGGAAAAAAAGAGACTTCGATACAACTGTTGCAAGCAAATAGACACCGATATTAGCATGTCTTATAGATGGCTATGGGTCAAGCAGTTAACCAACCAATTTCATGGAGGATAATGACCAGCAATAATAAGGGAAACAGCCTGGTTAATGATAGGGGAACCAGGGGGACTAAGGGTTTTGACCCAAAGCCAGATAACAGAAAATGTGTCCACAGATTGGGAACAAGAGGCTGGTGACCCTTTACAGCAAACCAGCCCCTGTATGAATAGCTCCCAAATAGAAAATAACACTTCATCTCACGTAAAATCCAAGAATACTAATAAGTGCTAATGGGTACTAATAGAGTTTCCAAAAAATATGTTAAAAATCTGTAACTGTGGTTCTGATTTGGTGTTACCAAGAAATCCGCAACACAAATAGCTATAGTGTCTGATAAAAATCATGTTACTGCTTCCACCATCAGTGATCATAGCTCAATTCACATTTACTAGTACTAAATGCACATTCTTGCCACAACCGGACACCCTACACTGGGGTCCCCTTTGACCTACACCCTAATTCAATCCAATCTAATCTAATCCCATCTAATTTCATCTCATCTCATCTCACCTAATCTAAGCTAAGCTAAGCTAATCTCATCTAGTCTAATCTTATCTATCTCCCTACCTATCTACGTACCTATTTATCTATCTACCTACCATTCTACCTATCTACCTATCTATCTATCTATCTATCTATCTATCTATCTATCTATCTATGTATCTATGTATCTATGTATCTATGTATCTATGTATGTATCTATCTAACTATCTATCTATCTAACTATCTATCCATCTATCCATCTATCTATATGTCTATGTATCTATGTATCTATGTATCTATGTATCTATCTATCTATCTATCTAGCTATCTAGCTATCTAGCTATCTAGCTAGCTATCTATCTATCTATCTATCTATCTATCTATCTATCTATCTATCTATCTGTGAAATGCATGTGTATATGTAGGTACGTAAAAATACATGCGCTGAATTCAAGACTGGCTTTTCCTAACCCGTCTTCGCACGTCGACCGGGGGGTCCTAGCCACTAGAGGAAGGCAAGCATCCCAACATAGACCATTCTGCGTCTCGATATTAAGATGAACCGTTCAATGCTGTTTTGACATACCTGCAGAGCCACAAGGGATTAGCCACGAATGCATTTTTTGGGGTTCCCTGAAAATGAGCCATTTTTATGCATTTTTTTTGGTTTTATTCCTTAAGATCGCAGCATGACTCAACCCTGGCTCTTGTGAGATGGGCGATGCAGGTCCTCGAGAACAAAAAATCTGCTCGGGGGAATTGGTGTGAGTGCCCTCGGGAAATCGAACGCAGCAGTGTGCAATCCGCCATTGATAGGCATTTACAGGCAATCGCGGCAATCCCACGTGATTACTCAGGATTACTGGAATCGTTTATTGGCAGTGGAACCGTGCTATCCAACATCTTTTGCACCGAAATAGATCAGTTTCAGTCTGAGCGAGACGCGGAAAGTGGATAAAGAACCGGTTTCGAACAACCGGAAATGGTTGCTGTAGACACTGCTTCTCACCCTCTGATTGACCATCACCAGCCCTATTAGTTTCTCCACTATCTGTGACTCTCAGTTAGTTTCAGTAAGTTACTATCCATCAAATTTTGGAGAAGCCCAGAACTGGCCCATGGACTCAGTAGTTTTTCACTTCGGAATTTGAAGAGTCCTCCTGCAGTCCAAAGAGGTGAGCAACGGGTTCGCCATGGCTGGATGCCAATGGATGGCATGCAAATTGCATAATGTTCCCAGCTTGTTTATTGGAACCAGCTGCAACCAAGTCACCACTTGTGGAGTGAGAGCTACCGCGATGTGGGAAGTTTTTGTGTGTCCAACTTGTTGGCAGAACGACGTTGCGAATGGTGTTCCTTGGATCTCCCCGCCGCCGACTCAGCAGCGATAGAATAGGACCAGGTGAGACCTGGATATCCAGGATATATCCAAACTTGGACTCAGAATTCTCTCAGCAAAATGGGTTGGCCGTAACCATTTGCTGAGACATAATTCACCTTTGTGGGAGTGTAGAGGAAGACATCAGTGTCGAGACACATTGACCATTATCAACCAGTAGTAGCCACCATCAACCAGGATTCACCAATATCAGCCATTCACCACCGATCCTTTGGATTGCTGACACGTTTTTTTGCCATAGCCAGAGGGGCACTCAGATTTTCAGAGTTTCGAGGGGACAATGGATAACCACGGCTACCCCATGTACATAAATTGTTATAGTAATGATGACATTATGACATACATATACAGACATAGGGTTTTCTCAAGATAGGGACCCCCTAAAATTGGTTAGTTTATTACTAATAATGTTTAATGTACTGGATGAAAGCTGGGGGTGCGGGGTCCCTCTATGGCTTGAGAAGCATCCACATGTTAAACAAACACAGGCAAACACAACTTCGGTAGCTTCCTTCCGCTGATCTGCCGTAGCTGACCTTCTATCCACCTCGACGGGATGCACCCGCGAAACAAGCACCGGGACTATCTGGACTATCGGGACTTGGCAAAGCAGCTTGGCGATGCGGTGATCAACTGGCAGATCATGCCTGCCAAATGTAACCAGTAACATCAGTAACTTCAGTAGCTGCTGCCAATTGTGATCAACTTTTGGTAAGTTCTAGAGTCTTGGCAATGGGTATGGATGGCAGAAAGGTCCTGTTCGTTTGGTATAGTTCAGTTTTGCCGGAAGTTGCATGTGGAATACATTTTGGTGCCACTATTTCGTACTGTACCAGTTTTGGTACCAGCTTTCGTGCGTTCTGAAAGCAACAAGTTGACAAGTCGGAGATTCCATCATAGTGAAACCCTCGGGTGTGTATGGGTCATGGTTGACAGATGCATCTACTGCATCGCAGATTGGGATCATTGTTATCAGTTGTGGGAAGATTATTGGTTGCTGAATCAAGGTTTTTACTATTCCAATGAGAGATCCATAGCCCCTGCATGTTTGACGGTGAATCACCAATATCACCGGCTATTTATGGCACAAGGGCTGGTGGCTGATTCACATGCATCTCGCAAGACTTGTTTTTCGATGACTGAATTCATCGGAGGAATCGCTGTTAACCGGCCAGGATTAAAAACAGCCAAGTGTGCCTTGACCGTTCTATTGAAACAAAGATTGAACAGGCAACTTGGCTAAGAATGAATTGAATAGGCAACATGGTTCTGATTCGGAATGCCAATAGGCAACTTGCTCAAGAGATTCCAGACACGTTTTGGAAGCTCAGCAAACAGCTTCAGCCTCGATGAAGCGGCGCCAGGGAGACCCCCAGCCACGCCCAACGATTAGGCCTGGACATCACTGACTTGTGGTACAACACAGCATGACTGTGTAAATGTCACGTAATGTCATGCAATGTCATGCAATGTCATGCAATGTCACTGTGTCCACCCATTGACCAATCCCGACTGAATGAACTTGAAGATCTTGGCGCACAGGATGCCAGGGGATGTGCACTCCAGTCCCGGCCCTGAGTGGCAAGCTTGAGATAAGAACTTCGGTTTTAGGATGTTTATGGACGTTTATGGTAACAAGGTAAGTGATGATGTATGCTCAGCCATGTTCATTGATAGGATTAGCAAAGTCTTAGATATCCCCTGTGAATGAACTTGAATGAACTAAGAACAAATACAGTACCCTCCGGTAAACTAACTTGGAAGATGAAAATCACCATATTTCATCGGTAAACCCGCTCTAAATGATGGATTTTCCACTTCTAAGTCAGTTTACCAGAGTGTAATTTGATGGAAGTTTTGGTGGTTACATTGGACATCATTGGTCTCGGTTGCATGTGACGCTGCCCAGGACTCAGAAGGCCTTGCGGCCATTTGTCTACGAGAACCAATGGGGTGGGGCCTCCATTGACTACTCAGATCCTAAAGCCCTGGAGGAACTCAGTCGGAGTCTGCTGGCAGAATTCTATGAGATCAAAAACTGGAGATTGCCCGCTGGAGACTTGGAGACAACTTGGAGACAGCTGGTGAGCTTCATGGATTAGGTCCATTGGGTATGACAGCTGGTGGGTTGGGTAGGAGGGGTAGGAGGGGTGGGAGGGGTTGGAGGGGTGGAAGGGTTTGGGTTGGATATGCTAGTGATATGCAGCACTGGACAGAGGCCAGTCTCCTTACTGCGCGGTTCATGGGGCTTTCCTGCACCGAATTTATTTAGCAAACTTACAACAACTACGCAATGGCTGGATCTTTGCCACTCGAACCGTTGTCAGCTTGTCATTTCTCGTTGGCCATAACTGCAAGTATTATTGGTTGCAGAATGTTACTGATGTCAATCAATGACCGCCTACCGTACCATTGTTCTCCAAGTTGATTCTTATCGATTCAACAATGAATAGTCTACCATGATTTACTATTACCAATACAGCAGCCGTTTATTGAATGGTGACCAACTGGTCGTCAACTATGAACAAGTGTTTATCAGCCAATGGATTTCTTGAGAATTTGAAAGGTATACCGTCTTTACCATCAGTTGGAAAATTCACCATTTTGTCAGGAAATCCCTGGGAAAACATCCATTTTTGGTGGATTTTCCATTGCCATTTTAGTTCACCAGAGGGTACCTATGATATACCATTTTTACCATCCATTGACCTATATTTTTCCACACTTTACCATGTCATGGTAGATTTGCAACGGACATTTCGCCACTAGAGACGACTTCCTGGGCAGGGAAACCAAGCTGAAGTGCCAAAAAGGTGTGGCACCCCCAAACCATCAAAACCATGACAATTGGTCAGTATACCATCTTTCAACTGGTACTCTACCATGGTAGTAAATCTGGTTGTATTTGGGGGTACCAATAACTTTCAATGGCTGATTCACTTGTGTCCAACCAATACATTCGGATAAGATTGGTGCTTTGAAACTTGGGTCCAGATGACTCAGGATATCTGTGTCCCCCAGTTCCTCAACGCGTGGACTACCTCCACACGATGGCAGATTTGTTGCGCGACACCTTGAAAGAGAAGAGCCAGGAACCCGAAGAACCTGAACGCCCGCCTCCGCGAGGGCTCTGGGGCCTGGATGTTGGCACAGGCCGGGAACCAAACTCCAAAAGTAAGCCACCTGGGAAACCAGATTCTTTTTTTCAAAAAACGAGCACTACACCTCCTATAAGCCAAGGTAAGGTTAACAGGGCGACTTCTCTGAAAATTGAAAATTGAGCAGCAGTTTGCGATTGATATCGAATATGAGCAGCAGTTTGAGAGCATAAAAAACTCCGAGCAGCAGTGGGCAACCAGGCCCTCGGTGTGTTGATCGCCATCCCTGTGGAGGCGCCAGCTGCATCTACAGCCTCCTGGGAGCCCGGGAATATGGCTGGCGCTTCATCGCCACCGACATCGATCAGCTGGCGCTGCAACATGCGCGGCAGCTGGTGGCCGAAAATGACCTGCAAAAGCAGATCAAACTTCGACGCTTGGAGCGGTGGTGAAATGGAACTGGTGGAAGCACGTGGAACGCGGTTTTGAAGGATGAAAGCAGGTTTTGAATGATCGAAAACCAGGTTTTGACTGATAAAAACGAGGTTTTGAATGATCAAACATCATGGAATCAAGACTAAAGCAGAGGTGTTGTTCTGCTGCCCCTTCTGTTTTTGTTGGTTTGGTTGCTGGTTTCGTTGCTTGGGTTGGTCGGTTGGCTTGGTGCCACAGATCTGTGCCACGCTAACGCTCAGATTCTCCCAATCCTGGTTTCCTGGTTGTTCTAGCCTTCGCTCACCAGCTTGGCGGTGAGAAGATCAACTGGTGAAGTTGGATCAGAACTGGTCAATATCAACTGGTTAGAATCAAGTGGTTAATATTGAACAGTAATATTGGGTTAACGTATTGGGTTAACATCCACTCACTGGTTAGTATCCACTGGTTAGTATAAACCACTGATTTTGATAAATATCCACCATTTAGTATGTCGTTAACCAGCCAATATCCACTCACTGGTTAATATCCACTCAAGTAGTTTTAACATCCACTGGCCAATATCAACTGCTTAATATCAACTGCTTAATATCAACTGGTCAATATCAACCATAAGTCTGCTTATGGATCAATACCGAATGGGAGTTGGGAGGGAGCAGCAGTTGGAATATCCATGAAACCATCTATGACTTGGGAAGCCAAGGATAGATCAATGTCAGCCTTGTTACTGCTTCATCATAGAGGAAAATAACCAACAGATACACCAACTATCCACTTAAGACTCCCAACTAGCCACTTCATCGTTAATGATGAACTATTGATCGTGGATGTGAACCAACTGTCCATAGCTTTGTCATGCTTTGTGGTTCGGTAATTTTATGATAGGCTGCAGCTGCAGTCATCCAACTGGAGAGCTTGAGAATTGATAACATCCCAATACCCAACTGGGGCACAGGGTTTTTCAAACACAGCCATATGAGGGTTCTCAAGCCATTTTGGGGACCCCAAAAATGGTTGGTTTACTACTCTAGATGATTAATAAAAGATGCGTTGGGGCTACCCCTATTTTTGCTTCCATGTGTGCTGCTGTACGGGTTTGGGTTGAAAGGTTCGAGTACCCATAGATTTAAATCAAAGTTGGCTGAACAGAAAATCATTTGCCTAGATCTTTGCACGTTTTCTTTCCTAGTGTTTATCGATACTTTGTTTGGACTCATGACAGTAATAGCTGGATATTAGTCACTGTCAATCATCACCATTGATCACTATTACCCATTAACTATGTAACAATATGTAGTAGTTAATGCCAATGCGAGGTGTAGCAGTAGCAATTTATGACTTCAAAATGCTGGAGGCCCTCATTACAGGTCGAAGCGCTTTTTTGTCGTGTCGAGGTCGGCAGGAGGATCCAAAACGGGTCCTGCGTGGTGTGTTTTTGAAGAAGGCTGGGCCTGTTGGGCATGTTCTGTCGGATTCTTCCGCGAGTCCAAGGTCCGCAATGATGCGGATGTTTATCCAAAGTCCAAATAGTTCTCATCAAACTTCCAGCATAGTTGTGGATTAAATACGGTATTTCCTTTCCAGCTGTCATGAACACCGATGGACTAGGCAGTAGAACCCTCGACTTTCATCGGCCTGTAATACTTGGATTAGCTATCCTCATCCGCATACCTGTTGCTGATAGCGCCAGCAATCTACAGCGAGAACAGCAACGTAGATTCGTAGAGTATCGTATTCTGATCAACGTCGCTATTCTATGCTATTCTGTTATTCTGATAAACCAACCCTGTTATTCTGATAAACCAACCCCAACAACCTAGTGACATAAACCAAGACTCACAACATGGTGCCATGACGACTTTACGTCGTCCGGGTAGTCCTCTGTCCACCGCTGGATGTGACCGCCAGGACCCAAAGATCTTGGGCTTTGCCGTGTGCAATCCGCCCTTCCACGAGTCCTTGGAACAAGCGCAGCAAGCGGCGAGGACCAAGTGGCAGCGCTTGGGCAAGGAGTTGCCAGGCTGAATTTGCCGGTGCATCCATTTGTTTTGGTTGATATGCTGCTTACACTATTGTATGGATGGCACATACCGCATATATATATATATATATGTATATATATATATGTATATATATATATATATACACAGTACATATATGTATATATATGAATACATACATATATACACTGTAAGTATTTTGTGCACATACATTTACATATTCGCATTACGCATGTTTTTACCGAGGTGGATGCATAATATATGTATATGGATATGGATATGGATATGTACATATATGCATATATTCATGGCATATTGGCGTATGTACATGACCATTGTCCATGGCAAGGAAGTGGAATGCAGCCACCCAAATAGGCTGCTTCACCGCCTCACGGCATCTGGAGGATCAGCCCTTGCTAGGGCACAGCTCCACAACAAAAACCAATGGCTAAGAATGGTTAGCTACCCTTAACTAACCTGAAGGATAATTCGCTACCCTTGACTAAGTAACCTTAAAAATGGTCAGCTAACCAATAAGGGGTAAGAATGGTTGAACCAATGCACTCTGGTCAATGATAGTTTTACGGACCGGTGAGTCAAACATCAGTGCAACGACGCGAGCTAGCCACAGCTCATAGCGGTTGCGACCAAACAACCAACACTAGTAAACACAATGGTATACAATGGTCAAACAGGCTTTATGATGATTCATATATATATATATATACACATGTATTTTTATTTATGTGTAAAAACATGCATATGTATATATATATATAGACACATTTAATGATTAATTGATAGTGGCTGACAATGGTCGCTACTTTTTGATGGTGAATTAACAATTACTCTGACCAATGTTGAATGACTAGTGGTTTCTAATCGTTGATTACCCTCTCAGAGAGTAAACGGGCTAGCATGAAAATGGCCCCATCTTGATCCGTGACTGGCTATTGTCAGAAGGCTTGTGCTTTTGTTGGCAGGGGGAAGCCCGATTGTTGATTACGTAGTTGGTTGAGATTTCGGATGGGATTTAACCACCAATCCAGTACAATTTGGAGATGTACACCCCGCCAAGATCAACTTGATTAGTTATGAACACAACTAGATGGGTTATCCATATGGCTGTTTCTCAAAGTAAGGGTACCCCAAGTCATTTTTGTTGAATCATTTTCAGTAATGACCTAGTCATTTTTTGGGGTTCCCTAAACCTGGATACATGAACTGGTTTGACTGGGAGTTCTTCACTCTTGGGAACCCGAAATCTTGCACTTGAAGTAAGAAATGACCAGTGTGGCTCAGCTGAATCTCAAGTGACAAGTCCTTAGCTCCACGCTCAATGGCCACCACTTAGCGAAGTCACAACTCTAGGCTTCAAGTCCCAGCAGTTGGTGAAGCATTGGCGCCGTGCTCACAGGTTGGACAGCGGCAAGAACTACCAGGTGAGTTGGGGAGCCCACTACGTGATGGTAGCTATGGTGTTGGGTTAGGAGCCATTCTCATCATCATCATCATCATCATCATCATCATCATCATCATCATCATCATCATCATCACCATCACCATCACCATCACCATCACCATCACCATCACCATCACCATCACCATCACCATCACCATCACCATCACCACCATCATCACCATCATCATCATCATCATCATCATCAACTATATAAGCGTTTTAATTCCAACAAATTTCATTCTTAGTTGATCATAGCCAAGACCAATCCTTGCCATTATATATATATATATATTTACTAACCAACTAACCTAGTCTTAGTATTATTCTAGTATTCTTGTAATTCCAGCAATTACCAACCAATAGGATTGGAATACTGAACTATTACACTAACCAATACTATCCAATACTAGCCATAGACAAACCATAGGCTGACCCTAAGCAATAAAGAACAATTACTAAGCGTAGACTAACTATACCAATCATAGGTTGGACAAACTAACCAATCCTAACCATAAACTAACTACTAACCATAGACTAATCATAGGTTGGGCCAACCATAGACTAATCATAGGTAACTGCTAATCCTAAGCGCAACTACTAGCCCACTGGAATACACCATAGACTACTAACCATAGACTACTAAGCATAGACCAATCATAGGTCGGAACATTGTTCCCTATTAGACTATTACTAGTCATTCCCTATTATTGTTCGGGGTTATCCCCCGTTAGGTGGTTGGTTAATTGACAGGCTTCGCATTCCGGCGAAGCCCTAAGGGCTCGGAGCAATGGGGCGGGCTCAATATGTGGCGGTCAAGATTAAAGCAAAAATGCGTTGGAATAGCAAAATCTGACCAACTTTTCTGTTGGAGGCAGTGTTGTTAATGCAAAAAAAGTGCTGGAAAGTCAAAACCTGACCCCCAGAATTTTTAAAAAGAAAGGGGGGGTCAGGTTTTGACGCCAAACGCAACATATGCAAAATACACAAAGAGCAGCTTTGAAATTTCTGCGCTCCCAAACCTCAAAAAAACCTACTATTTACGACGTTTCGTCCACCTCGGAAGCTGGAAACACCGTAAATACCGATGTTTTTTCACACCAAGGTGCTCGAAACCACGGTATTTACGACGTTTCGTCCACCTCCGAAGCTCGAAACACCGTAAATACCGATGTTTTTTCGCACCAAGAGGCTCGAAACCACGGTATTTACGATGTTTTTTAAAAAATCACGGTATTTACGATGTTTTTGCATACGAGCTTTCAAAAAAGCCGCTATTTACAGTGTTTTCGAACGTTGCAATTCTTTTTTTCCATCTCAAATTTTACAAAAACACTGTAATTTACAATGTTTTGCGCCTAGCCGGGAGGTTAAAAAAGCTTCAAAATCGCTCCCAAAACCCATCCAACTTCGTTTGTCCTCCTTGGTCAATTTTTTCCCGATTTTTTCCGATTTTTCCTTGTCTCCCATGTCGCCGCAAAACACCGTATCCCCACCCAATTTCCAGTTTTTCGTCGATTTTCCTCATTTTGCCTTAAGACGAATTTTTCCTTCTGGCTGGATCCAAAAACGGCTCGAAATGCAGACGAGAACGTCGGTTTTTTAGAAAAACGTTAAACAACTTCGAGTTTTTGGGTCGGCGGCAGGTGCGCGACCCGGGATAGCAAGCTAAGGCTTGATATGATAACGGCACGGCTTCGCCGGATAGAACGGGCTGACGCCCGGGTGCCGCCGACCCCCCTTTTGTTGAAGGGGGGGAGGCAGTGGCACCGCAGCCATGACGACAGGTCGTGAAAGCAGCAGGGCTGAACATGGCTCCAGGGTAGTTCCCTAGTCAGTAGCTTAACAAGCGGTTGGTTGACAAGCGCATTTTTCATAGGGGTGGTTCCACCACCAACCAGCATTGTGTTGAAGCAATTTCCAAGCAGCCACCATCACCAACCACCAACCATCCACCATGGTCCTCAACCCATCACCACCTTGCACCGATGACATGGCTGAGAGATCAGCCCCATAGTTGCGCTGTGAACGCATCCCAAAGATCGTCGAGGACCCTCGGTCGGAGATCATGGGCGGTGTGTGTGGTTAGTCATGATGAATATGATGCTGGCGGCGAGTTACAATGTGGCGGTTGTTTCATGGTTCTTCTTTGATTTGGGTGCTTATGTTGTGGTGGTTAGTTATAATTTGGTGTGTTTGATCAAAATCCATGTCAGACGGTGAAAATCGTGACAATGACTGGTTGGTGGTTTCAGGCATTTCCCATTTTCTCTATTAATTGGCTTGACAAAGTAGAACTCCAGAAAGAATTACATTGGCAAGTTTCACTGCCGCCCTGGTGAGAATGAATTCTTCAGTGTCAGCATCAGCAGTGAAAAGGCAGTCGTTCAGCCATGATAGGATGCATCGGTCATTCCATGCCATTGCAACCAAGTCAACCTCAGCGGTTTTGCGCACTACCTGAGGGGCCAGAGATGCGAACGAATATAGTAATGGTTTGGTGAGAGCCTCAAGAGGATTTGCTACATTGGTCACTACCAGAAAAATATGGTCCATGAAAGCAATCAGTACAACATTGCACTAACCACATTTAAAGTGGATTGATTCATCAAGGGAGCAGTTACCACGAAGAACCAAGGATTGAGAGTTTGGAAAATACCCGTGGTTAAATCATGGCTGCCATTATATATACGATATGATGTCGGCCCCTTATACACGGGTGTATATTCAATGTTTGAACTTGGGGACCATTGGATGCACATCAAGAATATCAGCCTAGAATTTACAAAGGAAAGGGGTCCCCCGCAAAATTCTTAGGTTAAGATTCCGCTTTCTTGAGGAAGGGGGGCTGCGAATGTTCCAGTGTGTTCGCTGTGCAGTACCGAAGGAAAGACTGGAAAGCCACATCCAGCCGGTCTGGAAGTGATCCTTGACCAAAAAAAGCCATATCCTCGAGCAGTAGCATCCTGGGCAAACCAGAGAAAATCAAATATTACAATTTCATGGTTTGTCGTTATTATTCTCCCAATACCATTGCGGTCATAAACAATGAATGTTTTCATTTTTTGCAACATGCAATGAAATAAACCCAATCATGCCCGATCATGTTAACATCTCAGTATGAAGCACGGAAAATGAGCACAAACAGGAGCCAAAGAGCCTTAGAAACAAAGCAAAAAAAAGGTTTGGGCCTGAGAACTTTCCGATCTTCATCGCTCCCCTGTTGATGTTGAACAATATTCCCAGGTTGATGGTGTCCATTGCTCACCACCGCAGTAGTGAAGGATGGAAACCCGTGAGGGAGAGAAGTGGACCTTGAATGATGGCACAGTCATTCCCAAAAAGTGACCCCAACCATTGTGCAATCAGTATATTGTGGAATGTAAAAATAAAGTTGATTGGCGGTCTCAACCCCTTTGAAAGAAGGTATAGAAGTCAACCAACCAATGGGAAAAGAACAAATGTTTGAAACCCTCAACCAACCAGAAGAGTGGACCATGCACAATAACAAAAGATAATATGGGTAATAATTTGACTTGAGTTGCAAAGATTCCGGTCCTTGAGGCGTCTTGCAAAAAATGCATGCAATGAAAACTCTTCCTGGTCCAACCGCATTCACTTTCTTCCGCGGTACCAGTGCAGCGTCACTGAGCTGCCATGTAGTTTCGCCGTTTCTTTGCTGTTTATTTCGTCGAGGCGTGCGATCAGGTTTTGCATTTCTTAACGATGTTCAAGTTGTCGATCACGTCTTGGTTTGGTTGACGTGTGCGAGATCCCCGGTAAACATTAAGGAACGGTTTCATCAATTCCATGTTGTACAGCAAGTTGCCCGACGAGTGGTTGGTTGTAGATTTTCTGGATGGGGGTAGTTTAACCGTGATGGACTCAGGATTGGAGTCGGGGGGACGGAACATGTGTATCGCTTGCGACCTCAGGCGCTGGCCGTGTTTTCTGTTTTGCCCACCACTCCATCAAGTCGTTGGTTGCTCTGCGCTTGGGAGTGGGACCTTGCTTTGCCTACGGTGGCGAACTGTGGCTAGTAGCGCCATCATGTACCCAGCATCCTGGATGATCATGATGAAACCATCCAAGCAAACATCTTTAAACATCAAACCATCATCAAGACCATCACGAAACCTGGAATCAACCATAATTCAGAGAGAGGGCGTTTCAGTCTATGTAGCATTTGGTGGCTGTGATCGCATGACACGGCGCATCGGGTAAGTATCCCATTTGCTTTCAGAAAGGGACGCTCTCAGTCCCCACGTTTCTACTCCATTCTTGGGGGGGCAAATTCATTGACATTCATATTGTTTGTCTCATTTATCCATTGTACTGGAATATTTTCTAAAATTTCTTCACCTCATGGTCCCAAATGGGATACCATGGAAAGCTTTCTGAAAGAACTTAGGGCTAGCATGAGTGGAGACAAAACCCCACACGGGATGCCACAATGTAATAGCAGGAGGATTTGTTTCTTTCTTTTGGGAGGCAAGTTGTAGATCATTAGAATGGAAAGCGGAGAGAGCACAAAAGGAACAATGGGTAATCTGTAAAAAAAACTTAGGGAGGGCCTTAGACATAACATGCTAAAACCTGGGAAAATCCCTTGTTGTGAATACATGAATAGCATGGAAAAAAAGCACACATCCTAGGTGGAAAGCATAAGAATATTGCGGGAAATGCAGCAAGGGGAACAAATACAAATTATAGTAATTCCAATGGAAATGCGTAGGGAGAGATTTGCACTAGTTGGGGGAAGCCAATAAAATAGTCTAGGATGCCAAAGACAGCCTCCTGAAGAAGCTACGGGTAGCATGAATTGAGACAGAAAAGAACACATGCAGGGTACTACAACAATGATAGCATGGGAAACCAGGAACAGAATGTGGCGAGACTACGAGAGCAACAAGAAGTGATATCAGACTGTCTTTTGGGGAGAGCATATGTATAGCAAGATAAAGAAAAGTCATGGAAAAGTGCTTGCTCAAAGCAAATGCATGGCATGTAAGCAATTGAAATCTGGGGTGGAGAACATACGAATATCATGGGAAATAAGGAGACGTGATAAGAATACAATCAAACTATGGAGAAAGCTTAGTATAATCTAGGGAAAACACAGAAACAATATGGGATGCACTGGGAATGAAGGATGGGAAAGGTGACAATAATAGCATGGAGTAGTATAGGAAGAGATTTGCCATGCTTGGAGGAAACCAGAAGGATCATCTAGCATGTAATGGAAACCTTCTGAAAGGACATAGGGATAGCATGAAATGAGGCAAAACCCCCATGTAGGGGATGGTTAAAGTAATGGCATGGGAAACCAGAATAACTTCTTTTTTGTTGGGGGGAGGGGCAGGTCATAGAGAACTAGAATAGAATGTAGTGATAGCATTGAAATAACAAGGGGTAATGCATAAAGACCACTTGGGGAGGGCATAGACATAGTATGCTAAAACAATGGAACATCATTTACTGTAGTTACATGAATGACATGGAAAACGTGTAGATATATTAGGTGGAAAGCAAAGGAATATTGTGGGAATGCAGCATGGAGAAAAACATGTACATATCCTAGGTGGGAAGCATAGGCGTATTGTGGGAATGCAGCAAGGGGAAAACATATAACAATTCCATAGGAAATGCATATCATATGAGGAAAGCAAACCGACAATATGCAGTGCCATGGAAGCAAGGCAAAGAAAGGATCTTGCAACAGTACATACATGAAAAAAGGGTTGGCACTACTTTGCAAACCACCTTCTGGGAGGGAATAGACATAGCATGCTGAAACCGTTGAAAACCATTTGATGTGAGTACATGAATAGCATGGAAAAAAAACACACATCCTAGGTGGAAAGCATAAGAATATTGCGGGAAATGCAACAAGGGGAAAACATATAACAACTCCATAGGAAATGCCTGGGGAGAGGTTGGCACTATTTGGTAAAAAGCAAATAGAACTATTTATCACCATTTGTATTATCAATAATTTGAAATCGGTTAAAAACCATTGAAAATCAACAAAAAACAACGTAAAACACGGGGACCCACAGCGTCTCGCACTCTTTGCTTTTTGGATTGTACATTGATTTGCCGAAGCCAAGGCGCTTGTCTCGCCCTGGATGGCCCAGTGGAGGCCAGCGAAATCCGGCTTGCAGTGGGGTGACGGCCGCATGGCAGTGTTGAAACGTTGACGCTGGGGAAACCATGGTAGTGATAGGGCAAGAGTGGATGAGAATGAGTGAAGTATGAACAAGTGGATGTCGTTTGTGTCGATACTAGATATGTGGTTGTCATGGTGCTCATAGGTGCTTAGTAGGAAGTAGCGACCATCGTAGGTAAAACTATCGCCTGCTATGCGTGACGATTATGGTTGATCCCTGCCGAATTGGGTGTGACTCGTTCGAAGGGCGGGTCGTCGCTTGTGGTGCGTGACTGGGAATGGTTTCGAATGTGAAATCCTGTTAATGTTGGTTAAATGCTCATTGTGGGTAAATAGGGATTATTATGCAGCAAATGTGAAGGAAAGGGCGATACATGTATTGTTCCCGATCTGCAGGCATTTCGTTTGTAGGCGGAGCTCTGGTAATCTTAGACAGTGCCATGGTGCGCTTCGCAAAGGCCAAAGCTGGACTAGCACTGCCTCATGGGAATGTTGCGGCGGTAGAGATCACTCCCTTGCATTCCTTGATGTCCATGGAAACCCCGCCCCTGAGTGGGGTCACCGCTCAGGGACGGGTGACTTATGTGTTTGGCTGGACCCAAGGCCCCTCGGCCGATTGTGAAAGCATCTCATAGTCTCGGTGGCTTTTCCCCACTATCTTAAGTTCTTAGTGTTTTTGGGATATGAATTGATTTATATATGATATACCCAGCAAAAGATATAGTTTTAGCAAGGGATCCATTAGCCAGCAAGCAGTGGTTGCAGAGGATGTTATGGCACGGGGTTGCTGCGGTGGGATTGCGCGTTTTGTGTTGCTAAGGACGCTATCCAGGCTTCAAGTGCATTTTGAGCAGTGCTGTGCAGGAAGAGGGCGCAGAGTCAGAGCCTGTCCATTGCTTGCTTAAGGCGAATCAAAGGCCCAATCCAGAACCTGTTCTGGACTCCATTGTGTTAGTGCAGCAGGCAGAACTGCGCAGCGCTTGGCGCAATCAGAGTGGCGCGGTGCCTGAGGCCGCAGTGATGGTTGGATTGGGAACTCGCGAGCTTGCGTTGAACCTGAGTCCCAAACGTAAACGCGGAGCTTTGGAGTCACTTGGCGTGAATCAGGCGGTGGCCAGGGGTGGACAAAGGCGAGTATATGGGTTGTAGTTTTCTGCTCAAAAAAAAAGAGGCTGCAAGGATCAACCACCATCGACAGCTTGCAAGGGTTTGTTTACCAAACAGGTTCTAGAACCTTATGGGGGCAATTGCCCGATGCCTTTAAGGCAAAGCTCGATTGTAGCCTAATGAGGGGCCTTTGTGTGCGGTGGTCTTGTTTGGCTAGCAATTGGGGGCTGTGTGTTGCCAGTGTAGCGTTTCTGAACGGTGGCGTTGCGCATGTGGAAGTGCGTCGGCAGCGCAAGCCCTAA
>VSDK01023833.1:210949-221838 GCA_009767595.1 Symbiodinium kawagutii
GAGGAAAAAAAAAGCCATAAGGTCATCAATCCAATTGGTTACGTTGCCAGCAGCTGAAGCGCGGAGATATCCGGTGGCCAGTTTCGACTTGATGCAGTTGAGCGATGTTATGGGCATCAGTCCTAGCCAGGAGACCTATGTGGCCGTTGGATTCCAAGTGGTTGAGGTGGGGCCAGTAGGGGGGGGAAGGCGATCGTGTTCGCCGACAGATCCGAGTGGCAGATCTTGCGGACGTGAATGGCAGGCGAACCGTGGAAGCAGTGGACGTTTTTACCAATTGTGCACAGGTTGCCTGAGGAATCTCCGGAACAATTGTGATTGATGTGGCATTGGTATTTGGGTGCAAGGTCAGGTTCATAAACGGTTGTGTTGGTAAAGGATGCGGCACATTGGAATGATGGGTTAATCCTATTTGTATTGGTTTCGAGCGTTGACCAGACTGATTGAAGGAATTAGTGTGACCTGGGTTGAGCGCAGCTGAGGATATGACATTGCATTGCATGACTCCTTGGCGTGGCATCCGCTGGTCCAAGATCAAGCACGTTTGGCGATCGCTGGGCTGGCGAGACGGAACACAGTGTCCGCATACGCGAACATGAGTTGCCTCATGGCCTATGAGGATGATTGATCCGGACTTACTGAGGCTTCAGCGCTTGGCCGCTGAAAGATCCTCAGTGGGCATGTGTCAGTGTCGATGACCGTTTTTGGCATTGTGGAATCCAGTCACCAATTGTTGAAGGACAGACGGCCTTAGTCTATAGTGTGAACTGTCTTTGGTGTGCTGTGAGATCATGCCAGGGTCAAGGAAATTTGCATGCTGGAGGTTTTTTTTCCCGATGTACAGAAACGGGTTTTTCCTGCGGCGGCGGCAAAAATGAGTGGTCCAAGGCAATGGCTTGTGCACGGGCAGGTGGCATTGTCGTGCAATGTTTGGCAAAAAGCATATATATATATATATACATACGCATGTGCGCACATATGTATATATAGATATATGCATATTTTTCACATATTGTATTTATTGTCACACATGCGAGAACCAGATGGTTGTGCCGTCGTTCGTGCGAAGGCATGGTGGTAGAGTTTATGCGGGTTCCCATGATCATAGTGACCATTTGTGGCCATGGATGATATCCCTGATCAATAGCTCCAATACATTTCGTGCACGTTTGGTTTTTCGGGCAAAAGCTCGACAGTCTTCACAAAAACCACAGAGTGGAGGTGTATACCCAATGTCTGGAACAAAGAGGGTGGACGAAAGAATTTGGAAAACGGTGTTTCCAGTACATTTCGTCCACCTCTAGGTTTTTGCTGCAAACGCATTGAACAACTTTGGCATGACACAGGACATCAAGTAAGATCCTGAGCCAGCGCCAGAAGAACTGGGAGGACCACTCATCAGTATCAATGATGGTGCAGTGCAGGATTAGTGTTTTTTATTGGGATCTGTGGCTGGTGGTTTTTGATGATGACCGATCATAATGACTAGAACAATGGTGGTGACCCACGGGTCTGGGTGTTCACGCTGTTATTGAGTGTTTGGGGTGTGCTCATGGATGTATGATATGAACATGGATGGTGGACCCAATGATTCTGCACTTAGCTAACCACCGTCATTGTTGTCATTACCATTAGTTCCGCCAGCATCATCATGATTGCCGCAGTCCGAGGCAGCCACACGCTCGCACCTTCTGACGGTTTTCCTTGACGTGGGGCACGTCGCTAAGTAGGTGAGGGGATGTGCAGCGGTTTTGTGGAACTGGGCGGACTCTCTCATCATGGTTAGTGATAGTGCAGTGCAGGATTTGTGTTTTTTTATTCCGGAATTTTGGTTGGGTGGTTGTTGATGATGTTGTAGAACGGTTGATGGTCGATCCTTTTACTGATTGTGTGGGGTGTGCTCACGCATGTAAGGTGTAATCATGCGGTGGTTGGGGTGAGATCTAAACCCCATGTTGGGAACCAAGCAGGGTGGACGAAAGAATTTGGAAAACGGTGTTTCCGGTACATTTTGTCCACCTCTAGGTTGTTGCTGCAAACGCATTGAAAAACCTTGGCATGACACAGGACATCAAGTAAGATCCCGAGCCAGCGCCAGAGGAACTGGGAGGACCTCTCATCAGTATCAATGATGGTGCAGTGCAGGATTAGTGTTTTTTTTTGGGATCTGTGGCTGGTGGTTTTTGATGATGACCGATCATAATCACTAGAACAATGGTGGTGACCCACGGGTCTAAATGTTGATCGCTGTTATTGAGTGTTTGGGGTGTGCTCATGGATGTATGACATGAACATGGATGGTGGACCCAATGATTCTGCACTTAGCTAACCACCGTCATTGTTGTCATTACCATTAGTTCCGCCAGCATCATCATGATTGCCAGCAGTGCGAGGCAGCCACACGCTCGCGCCTTCTGACGGTTTTCCTTGACGTGGGGCACGTCGCTAAGAAGGTGAGGGGATGTGCAGCGGTTTTGGGGAACTGGGCGGACTCTCTCATCAGGATTAATTATGGTGCAGTGTAGGATTTGTGTCTCTTTATCTGGGAATTTTGGTTGGGTGGTTTTTGATGGTGACCCATCATAATCACTAGATGAATGGGGGTGACTGATGGTTCTGATGGTTGATCAGTATTATTGAGTGTTTGGGGTATGTGCATGGATGTATGATATGAACCTGCGGTGGTTGGGTTGAGATCTATACCCAATGTGTGGAAGGCAAACAGGGTGGACGAAATAATTTGGACAACAGTGGTGACTGATGGTTTTGATGGTTGATAAGTATTATTGCGTGTTTGGGTGTTCTCATGTATGTATGATGTGAACATGCGGTGGTTGGGCTGAGATCTATACCCAATGTGTTGAAGATAGACAGGGTGGACAAAATAATTTGGACAACAGTGTGTGCAATACATTTCGTCCACCTGTAGGTTTTTGTTGCAAAGGCATAAACACGAGCGTCACTGTTGTCAGTACGATTAGTTCCTCCAGCATCATCATGATTGCCTGCAGTGCGAGGCAGCCACATGCTTGCACCTTCGGACGGCTTTGCTTCACGGGGGGGACGTCGCTAAGAAGGTGAGGCGACGCGTCGCCGTTTTGAGGAACTGGGAGGACCCCTCATCAAGATTAATGATGGTGCAGTGCAGGATTGGCGTTTCTCTATCTGGGAGTTTTGGCTGGGTGGTTTTTGATGGTGACCCATCATAATCACTAGATGAATGGGTGTGACTGATGGTTCTGATGGCTGATCAGTATTATTGAGTGTTTGGGCGTGCTCATGTATGTATGATGTGAACATGCGGTGGTTGGGCTGGGATCTATACCCAATGTGTTGAAGACAAAGAGGGTGGACGAAATAATTTGGATAACAGTGTTTGCAATACATTTCGTCCACCTGTAGGTTGTTGCGGCAAAGGCATTGAAATAACTAGACATGACAAAGCACATGGAACAAGATCGTCCACCAGCACCAGGGGAACTTGGAGGGCTCTATCATGAGGATCAATGCTGGTGCAGTGCAGGACTGTTCTTTTATTTGGGAATTGTTGGTGGTTGTTGATGATGACCCATCATAATTACCAGAATGATGTTGGTAACTGATGGTTTGATGGTTGAGCATTATATTGAGTGTTTGGGGTGTGCTCATGGATGTATGATACGAACATGCGGTGGTTGGGCTGCGAGCGATACCCCATGTGTGGAAGAAACAAGGTGGACGAAATCAGTTGGACAACAGTGTTTCGCGTCCACCTGTAGGTTTTGTTGCAGCGATCACCGATTTTTCCACTCTCTGCAGGTGTTGCCGTTGGCTCAGCACTTGGCGCAAACCCAGATCCAGTGCGCTGGGTAAGCAATGGATAGAGATGGTGACGTTCGGTATTTACTAAGTGATTCAGATAGTGAGTGGCTGGTCAGTAGCAAATATAGGTTCAATCATCGCGAAGCTTTTGCAGGTCGACAAGAATTATCACGTTTTTTGTTGGGTTAGCAGTGCGACATCCCTCTTGTGCGGGAATTCATGGAAGCTGCGCGGGTCGTGGTGCTGAAGTCCTGGGAAAAAAGTGCTGTGCATATGCAGTGTGCATGTCACCAAGGCCGGAACTTCATGTGCAAACGGCCATCCCAATGCAGCAGGGGGCGCAAATACGCGTCTTTGCTTGCGGAACGCAGTGCTCCTTCAAGAAGCTGAAGACGGGGATTTTGGGTCTCGGTACTCTTCGTATGCCGACGGCGGAAGACGAGCAGCGCTCGAAAGAGGACTGCTGTTACACTGCCATTTAAGATGTGTAGGGCTGTGGTATTCTAGTTGGGGAGCCTTAGACAAGGATTGGGCATTATAAAGCAATGCCGTGTTTCGGACTATGCAAAGACATTAGTGAAAACCTATGGCGTCTAAGTTTCTAAATCCATTTTGCGTCTGGGTGTGTTGCGGTTGCGGGTGATTTGTGTTTAATCGTGTGATGGGAGCAGTTTTTTCAAGAAGATAAGTTTTGGATGTTGGCAGGCCGGACATTCGCTGAAGCGCAAAGTGGAAGCTTTGGAGCGCAATGCTGAGGCAGTTGCCTTGTTGATAAGGCCCGTCCTGCGGGCGGGTCAGCGGGCCGAGCACGTCGGGCTACGGATCGGGCAATCAGTGTGATCAGCACAGGCTCTTGGAGTGTCAAAAAAAGTGCTTCGAAGTGTGGAGCAGTTAAGGCATGTTTAGGTTGTCAGTGTTTGGCGGTTTCCCTTGGCAGGTTCTAGGGTCACAGCGTCTCGAATGCAGAGCGCTGTCGAAGACTTGTCAGATGGAGAGGGCCATGACTTGGAGGGCGCAGAGGACATGGACATGGCTTCCCCGCTTGGCCGTTGAAAGATCTTGAGTGGGTGGGTATGTGTCAGTGTCGATGACCGTTTTTGGCATTGTGGAATCCAGTCACTAATTGTTGAAGGACAGACGGCCTTAGTCTATAGTGTGAACTGTCTTTGGTGTGCTGTGAGATCATGCCAGAGTCAAGGAAATTTGCATGCTGGAGGTTTTTCTTCCCGATGTACAGAAACGGGTTTTTCCTGCGGAGGCGGCAAAAATGAGTGGTCTAAGGCAATGGCTTGTGCACGGGCAGGTGGCATTGTCGTGCAATGTTTGGCAAAATGCATATATATATATATATACATACGCATGTGCACACATATGTATATATAGATATATGCACTTTTTCTCATATTGTATTTTTTGTCAAACATGCGAAAATGAGATGGTTGTGCTGTCGTTCGTGCGAAGGCATGGTGGTAGAGTTTATGCGGCTTCTCATGATCATGGCGACCATTTGTGGCCATGGATGATTCCCCTGATCAGAAGTTCCAAGACATTTCGAGTGCCTCTGGCTGTTTGGCCACAAGGTCCACAGTCTTGGTAATAATCGCGGAACGGATCTTGCGAACCATGCGGAACAAGCCTTACGCTTCTTGGTCTCTTTCGAGTCTTTGGGCTACGGGCAGTTCAGCCTGAGCGCGTTTCTTTGCGCAGGCGTGGGTGTGTGAGTGCGGCAAAAATAGGTTTCTTTCAGTAGGCACTGTCCAGACAAGTCGAGCATAAAGTGTCCCAGAGGGTAGTTAGCGTCATCCTTCAGCCGGACATGCTCGTGGGAGGCGCATCTACAATGGAGCCATTGCTAAGAGAGCGCGGTTGGTGGCATGGGTATGGCCCCCGGGTGTTGCCATGGAACAGCGAAGGCCGTTTTGGGAGATGAATTTCGCTGGGGTAGAAGTTCTATTGGCACGGCGTAAGCCAACAGGGGCAAGGGGGAAGCACCGAGCAAATAGTGGGGTAGTTCTTTGTGTGCAAGAAGACTCATAGTTGAAGACTAGCGTGTCCAGTCAATGATACCTATAGCTATGCATGGCATGTGCTGCATCGTCAGGTGTTGTAGTCTTGTTGTGAGGTGGACAGACCACGACTTCAGGGTTAGCGTGGCTTCGTGGAATTGCGGTTTGGTTGGTGAAGCAGCCGAGCGGACGTGATTACTTGCAGACCAAGTTTTTGCAGAAACAGGTGAAGAACGCATTGCCTCATAGACAAACCATAGGCTGACCCTAAGCAATAAAGAACAATTTCTAAGCGTAGACTAACTATACGGACAAACTAACCAATCCTAACCATAGGCTAACTACTAACCATAGACTAATCATAGGTTGGGCTAACCATAGACTAATCATAGGTAACTGCTAATCCTAAGCGCAACTACTAGCCCACTGGAATACACCATAGACTACTAACCATAGACTACTAAGCATAGACCAATCATAGGTCGGAACATTGTTCCCTATTAGACTATTACTAGTCATTCCCTATTATTGTTAGGGGTTATCCCCCATCAGTTGGTTGGGTTATGGCTTATTTTCACCATCAATTGTTGGGGGTTATCCCTATAGCCAGGTTGGAGTACCAACCAATCCTCAGCCTGATCAGCCAGGGCCAGGAGCCGGAGCTCTGCTGCGAGGGCGGCGAGGTGGGCTTCGTGCTGCGCTTCATCCAGGAGAGCGCCAAGGCGAGCGGCAGAGATCAGCGGTGAGGAGCAATGGTAGTGATGGGAATCGGTCAGGAAATAGGTGGTTTATGAGGATTTATAGGGGTTTTTTAGGGATTTTATAGGGATTTTATAAGGGTTTTACGGGGATTTTTGAGGGATTTTGTAAGGATTTTAAATCTATATTGATTCTATAAGGATTTTAAAAACATCTTTTAGGGTTTTTATAGGGGCTTTATACGGACTTTATAGGGATTTATGGGGATTTGATAGGGATGGTTAATAGTGCTTATTGGTTAATACCTAGTGATCATAGGGATGTAAAAGGATTTATAAGGATTTGAAGGGGGTTGTAAGAATTTCATAGGGATTTTGTAGGGATTTATAAGGATTTTACAGGGATACCCTAGGGATTTTATACAGATTTATAAGGATTTATAGGGATTCATAAGGGTTTATGGGGATTCAGAAGGATTAATGAGGGTCATTACCACTGATAGTGATTCATTTTAGTCGTTAATTATGTAGTAGTTTTCAAAAAGGAATTATGGTTCATGGTTCAGTATAGTTAATGATGGTTGGTGATGGTAGATAATTTCTTAGTTTTTTTGTTAATCAGTGTAATGGTTATATAATAACTAGTGATCATCAAGAGTAGAGGATGTACCAACCAGTAGTCCATAAGTAGTGGCACATGATCCTTGGTTACATAATGGTTAGTAGCTACCACTAGGGGATAATGGTTGACCATGCTTAATGGTTAATAATAGATAGTGATCATCAAGAATAGGGGAGATACCACTGGCAATAAGTAGTGGCCCACACCAGCGAATGATAAGCGTCAATACTGGAGGATCACTACATGACCAGCTGCTGACAAATAGTATTAATGGGTAGTGGCAAATGTTTGGTTTTACACCTAGTATCAATTACATGTCATTCTGCTTGACTAATGGGTTTTATATGGTTCACTAGTAGCTTCCACATGCTTAACTAGTGCTTGATTCGCTGGTTTATGATTGATACAAGGGGATGATTGATTGGCTGGTTCATGATTAATTAGACTATAGCTAAGGGTAAATACTCACCAGCCAACAAATGGGTAGATGAACATCCCAATAGCCCGACTAGGCATTGGTCACTTAGGGAATGTGAACATCCAGGGTACCGGGGATTTGACCCATAGCCATATGGGTATGCTGTGTGATGGGTTCATAGTACATGGTTGATGATGGACCAATAACGATAACTATAGTGGTTAATGAATCGTTGATCAGTGAATGATAATGGCCAATGGTGAATAGTGGTGTGGTTGATGTATGGTTGATGATGGATCAATCATCAACATGAAATCACCATAGCCATCATTAATCCTCACTGATCCTTGGTTATAGAATGGAAAATGATGCATAATGGTTGATAATAGGTGATAGTGCCCATGAACAATGGCGGATATACCAACTGATTATATGGCTATGGACCATCACCAATACCCCTGACTTTATGGATGGCTGAACATCCCAGCGGCGGGACTGGTCCTGATGTCACAGCTCAGGGGACCCACAACCCAGTGGTTCATGATGGGTCGCGAAATACGGTTGATGTATGTAGTTCACTTGCAGTAACTACTGATTGATTATTGCTGAAGCGTTGGTTATGACTCTATGATTAACAATGGCTGCAACGGTGGTTGATCAGTTTGATGGTCATTAGATGATCCTTATGGGCAACTACGGTTGCATATCCTTGCTTAACATCATGATTTGTCATGATCGCAGATTCCTTTCATGCTATGAGGTGCTTTTAAATCTGTGGCATGTGGGACTGGTTCCTCGACACTGCTCAGGTGTGCTACAGAACCAAATGCGTGTGGTTCTCCAGCCTCCTCTCCAGGCAGGGTCACCTGCTCCCACCAGTGCTTGTTGCTGTCTCCTAGCCACTTGCAATTGCTTCTTGGTGATATAGCAGTGTTAAGCAATGAGAAGCAAGGTCATGCAGTGACACAGGCTGAGCACGCCCCAGCTAGAACTCAAGCCAGGAAACATGTGATTGGTGAAGAAATTCTTTCAACAAGTCGCCAGGTATTCCTCCTGGCAGCCAGTGACAGACCGCTTGCAGTCCTTGGGTGCGAAGCATCGGACCTTTGAGTTGGGCACCGGGCGCAACATCAAATGGGTCGTAGCCTGGAGCTTCCTTCCCCGGTCCCAGCGACAGCTGTTCCTTCGGCTGATGGCGGAAGGCTGCGAGGAGCCCAAGGGACCTCCGGAGGGACAGGAAGAACGGGAACCGAAGAAGCGGAAGCGAAGCGGAAGCGAACATGAGAAAAGGACGAGCGGAGTTGGGGTACGGTTGGATGCCACACCGGGAAAAGGCATGATCATTAGGAGGAGAGGAGTGCGTCTGTGACAAGAGGGGGATCATTTGTAATTAGGATTATGGGATACCTGCCATTTTATGACACGCGTGGATATTGTTTTGCGAAGCTAGTGATTGTGATCTTAGATTGAGGATGATTCCGGCAACACATTTTCATTTGCCCAAATGAGGCCTCCAAAGCAGTTATTGTTGGCACACAACCTCTGGGTTTTTGGACAGACGCTGTGAGGATGATAGTTCAGAGATTTTAAACCACCTTGGTTGCAGCAATTTTCATACGGCACTATGCAGCTTTGGCAAATTCCAATCAACCCCTGAAATTAGATGGAATCTCACAAGGACAGATCCTTGCACTTCTTTGGTAAGTGATGTTTGAATCTACATATTCATATGTGCATACATGTACCTCTTTTGTTATATATATATATAGTATATGTATATATATATATATAGAGTATATATGTATATAAATAAATATATAGTATATATATATATACATATATACTGTATTTTTATTTGCATATTTACCCATTGTAAACACTTTGCACTTTCAGGTGGATCTCAGGGGGGGGTACCATATATATGTATTTTAAAATGTATATACATGCACAGTACATTCATACGTATCAATAGATAAAGGTACAAACGTGCGAGAGCAACAGAACTCAGAGTAATAGAAACTTCTGCAGCTGTAGACATACCGCATCACTTTTGGGCGTCAGGGTCTGGCCATTAGGTTCACATACTATACTGACTTGTGGTCATAGTGAGGCACAGTCATAGATATGGAGACATGTTTTTCTTATGGGTTGATGTGTATGTTATATGCATATATTTTTTAGATAAATACATACACTTTTGTACATACATGTACAAAAACGCGCACACACACATACACATTTATAATACATGTATATACATATATCATGTAGATATACCCTCTGGTAATCAAACGTAGCTGGCTGGACCATGGGGTCCCATTCCCAAGCTCAGCATGAAGAAATGCCTGGGCAGCCTGTCGATCTCCTGTGACCGGGCAGGCGAAGATGCTGCGAACGGGTCTCCTCTGCTCGGTTTTTTTTTGTACCGGTGGTTCCCTGGTGAAACCCACCTGCCAAGGTTCATAGTGTCTTTGGTTCGGCAAGACTAGGGGAAATCTAATGTAAAAGTGGTTGACATAATTCGTGGGTTCAAAGATTCTATATTTTTCCATCTTGAATGACCAATCAGTTGGATTTTTTTGGGCAAATCCGGAAACTGATCCGATGAGAATTCGGGAAGTATTCCATCTTGGCCATTGACATCCAAATTCTGACCATCCTGAAAAAGTTCCAGAAAGTCACAGGCGCTGTTCCATTCCATGCTATGGCTATTTAGATTTTCCGAATTGGGTTCCTTATTGATAGACGAAAATCTCAACGCTGCAGTTCATGGATTCATTGTGTGCACCCAAACCTACAAAGGTATCCGGAGGGTCGGTGTAAAGTCAAAATACATCATGCTTGACGGCTTGCAAATCATGACAGATCTGGTTGATTCTGGTGGGACCATTGCATTTTCAGGGTGAAGGGACCGGGTGATGTTTATGTTCGCAGAGCTAACGAATCAGCAGAGCTTGTCAGCAGTTGTCAACGCAAACAACTCAATGTTAGATCCATATAAAATGTTGGGGATAATTAGCAGCTAGCAGGTGAACTGTGAGTGGTTCATTCATATTCTCCCATTACAGGAGTGAGTTTAAGCTCGCGACATACTCCATGTCTATACCTGGCTGTGGGTTTGAGCCATTGTGGGAATGGCCAGGGGTGAGAAGCCAGTGTTTTGCCGCCATTCATTGATGACGACGATGATAATGATGACGATCATGATAAATTATCTTCCAATGCCACATTTCTGCAGGATGTGGACATGTATTGACATATATACTACGTTGCTAGTCATTGCTGTACTGCTGGGTGTTGTTGGCTCGCGCCGCAGACATTTATTTTTAGGAAGTATCACCCGA
>VSDK01023833.1:221851-261054 GCA_009767595.1 Symbiodinium kawagutii
GCAGGTGGTCAACAGACTATCAGCAAGGGTAGCAGAAACTTGGTGACAACAGTTGAGTTATTGTGCAGCGATACCTTAGCTAGTTAACCACAGTCTACCATCAAACGCCTTTTTCAAACCCACGTGGCGTTCAGTGATGAGGACATGCTGTAACTGAAATCTGGGCGCTTGCCACAGAGCCAATCAGTTTGAGACAATGGCAGATACTAATGGTCGATACTGATAGTGATCTATATGAGTTGCTGATCTCCAGAAAGACGCGACTGACATGTCAAGTCCAAGACCTGGCACCACTGGGCAGCTGTCAATGCAGTCTTCACAGCCATGGACAGCGCGAAGGCGGACGGGGGGATGTCTCCTAAGAGATCCTACGGTAAACGCTCAAGCAATTCGTAGTCGTGGCTAATGGTGGTCCGTAATGGTTGATAGTGGCTGATGGCGGTGAATTTTAATCCTAATGGCTAAAAGTGGTTAAGTAGTAGTGGTTGGTAATTGTGAAAATCATGGTTGCCAATGATGGCTGAACATGATCAGGGCTTCGAAATGACTCTATGGCGCTATGTACCCTCTGGTGGAAAATCCACTATGGAAGTAGCTGATTTCTGAGGGTTTCTCTAGCAAAATATTATGTTCTCATTTCCAGGCTGGTTTACCAGGGGTTGATTAATTGGCAATGGTTGGCATGGGAGGTGTCCGTTTCGTCAAGCTCTGGATCACTGGAAACTTCAAAGTCACCACTGCGCACTGTGACGCACATTGAAGCACCATTCATGGCTAAAGATATACACGTTTCTAGTGGTTTCTCAAAATAGAGACCTCCAAAATGCTTGGTTTTAGTACTATGAATGACTGACCCATATAGGATGATGTGGGGTACCCCTATTTGGAGAAGCACCCATGCCTCGCGCGCAGAAGGGAGCATTATCAACCGTAGCATGAACCGTTGCTAGTCTTGATTATCAGCCATTACTGCCCATGCTGAGCTAGGCATTATCGAGTAGTGAATATCCTGACAGAGTGTCAAGACCATTATTATTGGCCATCATCATCATCATCATCATCATCATCATCATCATCATCATCATCACCATCATCATCATCATCCTTCTTAACCACCCTGTTTGTTTTTGTCCATCTCCGAAACAAGCACATGTAAATAATAACAACAAACATCTCTTCGAAACCATCGAACCTAAACCGTCACTATGCCACCAAACCCAACATCAACCATCGATCCCCGGTGGCACTTGGCTCCGCCCTGCCACGGAGGCGCAGCGGGCGCAGCGCATCACCGTTTTGGCGGAGCAGCAAAGGAGCGGATGATTTCAGGGTGGATGAGTCAGTGGCGAGTGGTCAGGAAAGGGTGGATGAATGACTCATTAATGATGAATGAGTGCTTAGGTAAGGGTGAGGATTGAGTGAAGGAATGGTTCAAGCTTGATGATGAGATGGTTGATGAAGATCGATGTTGATTGTTGATTATTGATATTTGCAGTAAGTACTAGCCAAGGTTTGGTGATTGATTATTCAATACTTACGAAGAACTGCGCAAGACGTCTAAGATTTATGAATACCGATGGTCAATGATGTTTAGTGATGGTGATTGCTACTGGCTAAGAAGTGCTTATTTGATGAATCCTCATGGTGCAAGATATGAAAAATGCCTGATTGAGCTACCCAAAGATGGCTAATGTTGGCTGATGATTTTTGATGATGAATGAAGGTGAACAATAGTGAACAATGGCTGATCTTTAGCACATATTGTTGAATCATGGTCAATAGCGGTGAATCATGGGCTTAATGGTTCACAGATGACTGGTTTTCGAGCTCATTTGACGAGCTTTATGGGCTTTGTCATGGGCTCATCAAGTTCAAACGCGCCCTTGGCTGATCATGACTTCTGGGTATCTCCACTGGTTGGTGAACTACCAGCCACGTGTCACTCGCCTCGCCAACAGTGGCAGCAGCAACAGCTGAGGTGAGTACCTGCAAGTCGTTGATCTTGGGTAAAGAAGTGGTAGCAACCCGCGCAACTTCATCACAGGGACAAGCAGAAACCAGTTGCGTTGAAAGCGTCTAGGGGGCTGTTGTTGGTTTTTCTCGCCTCTCTTGGCTCATATATGACCTGGCCTAAGCTGAAGAAAATTTACTTGAATATCATTTTATTTCAAAAGCCTCCCAACAAGAAAACTATAAGAATCTTAAAATGAATGAGAAATCTTGGACCATTATGAATGGTCCAACCAAGCATTCTGAATAGTAATCTGATACGTAGTCTGAATATAATGCTTCTTGGCTGGTAGACCAACCAACCAACTGAGTCACCAAGCAATAAAATCTAATGCAGTTAGACCCAGTTGGTACATATCCCCTACTATTGTTGGTTATCATCCCCTTTTATTAACCATTATAACCAGCTATTGTTAGTTGGTTCACCAACCAATTATGAATCACTTCGACCCAGGGTTTCCTGCAGTTGCCAGGCAGTCGCGCGTGACTCAGGCGCACCTGTTGCGCCCCAGCAATGCCGGTGGCAGCACGTGGAAATGAGGTGTTTTCCACCAGTTCTGTGGAACATGGTTAAGTATTGAACCGATGGACAGGTGGGGATACCCAAGCCTTTCTGGCTACAAATGTATTTATTTACACAATTCATTCATGTAGATATACATCGTAAATTAGATTCATCATGCATGCAGACCATAGTTTTTGAGACTTCGCTGTTTCCAAAGCCTCAAGAGTAACCCTTTGGTGCACCTTCGATATTCTGTGGGTGGATATCCCTTCCGGTGCAAATCGCCATTTTTGAATATGTAAAGCAGCTATAGATGGTGGAGGTTCCACGGTAACCGGGCCAATGTTTCCAGTGAAGTGCCATGGATTGATCATCTCTTGGAATCTTTTTCAAGGCTTTGGCAAGAGAAGACGAGGAAGATGAGGAGCTGCGAATGGGGGTAGCAGCTGGGGGATGGGAACAGCTGATACTTAGGTGATTTCACTATGAAAGATTCTTATGTAGATTGATATTCTGAATGAATATGGTATAGGTGATTCCTACTATGACTCAGGTGTTTGATATTGTGCACCTTTTGCACATGTGCAATTCGAAGTAGCCAGACTTTGACAGACATGTATCATTTCCAAGCCTCAAAAGGGGACCACTGAAGTTGCAATGTCCAGGAGATTGCGAAAGCTCTGGAAGATGAGGCCGAGATAGGCGAATCCTTTGCCGCCCGTGAGGTTTCAAGGTGGAATGTGCAGCCCCATCTATGTCAATGAATGGTTGGTGATGATTGATTACTATTGGTTAATAGATGGTTTCTCATCGTCAATGGTTTGTAGGTTTGTGACAACCCCCACCCAGACGAAGGGGTTTGTTCAGGAACGAAAGGATCACTGTTTGGAGTTGATGCCCCGATAAAATGCATGTGTCACTGCCAACCAACCGAAGAACATGCAAAAATGGTGTGAACCATCCATCCTGAACCTTTGTTGAATATTCGGTTGTTTCTCAAAATAGGGGTACCCCCAAATCATCTAGCTATCAACCATTTATAGTAGTAAACCATCCATTTTTTGGGTTCCCTATTTTGAGAGACCACCATTCCTTTCATTTCTGGGAAATGAAAGTCATGGTTGTGTTGACCAAAAGCTGTCGAGTTGCATTTTTCGAAGCTGCCGTGGTAAGCACAGCAGCGGCGTGGACGCAGCTATCTCAGCAAACCCGTGGCAAAGTGCGGATGTCTGATACCCGTTTACTGTTGGAAAATCTTGGGTTTTTGGTGGTCAAATCTCCAAGATTTCCAGTAGATATTTTCACCAATCCAGTGACCCAGGTCAAATCTCAACCATTTCTTTGAAGGCTGTGGAGTTTTGATGCTTAGACACTCACGCACAGTACCTAGTGCAATCCTGTTGCCAGCGAGGTTCAACATGCAACAGATCTGCGTGTGTCGAAGCAGATCTGGAAGTTTTTCAACTGGTGGTTGGGGGGTATGCCAGATATGGACGTGCCCAGCTTGTTCCTGTTGTTTATACGCTCAGATGCCACGAATTTCCGAGGATGAACCAATACGATTCATTCTCATGGGTATTAAGCCATTATCCTTAGCCTTCGCTGGGTATTAACGATCATCTTCAACTATCTACTACCTGCTACTACTGCTGCTGCTACTACTACTACTACTTCTACTTCTACTACTACTACTACTATTACTACTACTACTACTACTACTACTACTACTACTACTACTACTACTACTACTACTAGTAGCCTGACGAACATCTACTCCCCTTGACCCCTCCAAGTCACACCACCCTCTCATGGAAGGTTACGACTTCAAGGACTGCGGGCTGCTTCATTGGAAGTGAAGTGGGTGAGATTTGGCCTTTTTTCTCGGAGAACTGTTGGTTTAATGTGATTTAACCAGATTTTAATGCTGGTTTTAACGAAGCTTAGTGGCCAGTTCATTTTTCAATGCGGCTTCAACCGAGCTCAAACAAAATGATACAATATGTAAATATATTTAATATATATATATATATATATATATTTATACACACACACACACGCAATCTGGTCACCGATTTCGTCGATGTTGTCAAGTTGTCCAGATGTGGGCCAACCGCCAACCAACAATCTATAGTTACTGCATCCGAAGCCAGCACCTGTTGACTGCTCCCTGGCTGGTGGTATGGGAACCATGGTTAGTAATAACCACACTCAACCATATGCCGTAGCTGCCCTAACCTACCTTTTTGTGGTTTATCATAAGCTGGGATTCTCCCTGCTCACCATCTTCTTCAGGACGCAAAGTATAGGAGGACGGCGGCTGCTCTCGCTGCTCTTGTGGGTGAAGCATGTGCATGCATGCGCCATGTTTTCGATGGGAATAACCCAACAGAGAAGCCGGAAAAAGTAGGGTTTTTAAGCGTCAAATTTGTGGTGTTTTTGTTTTTGTTGCATTATTTGGGAAACACAGTGAGTAGTTGTTGCAATTGATGGTCGAGGGACAGTAATTCTCCATAGATGCTGACGATGGCGCAGCATTGGCCTCGTTCTTCCTGAAAGACATGACATGACCCTGTCCTTTTGCGGCAGCGGGGGGGAAAGCCGAATCGCTGTTGCTGCTATTTGTTAAGGGATGATAGGATGTGCTTGGTATATGGCATCCGTGAGAACAGGTGGCCAACTGGTCAGTGGACAAAGGACTTTGCAGCCAGTTGCCAGCTATCCAATTAGCAGCCCTTGACGTGTCGCAAGCCTGGGAATGCTGTGGCCATATCCCAGTCCCAGTCTACTAAGATTTTGGTTCTTCAGGGTGGCAACTTTCTGAGGGGTGTTCATGCTAAGCAAGTCTCACTTTTTTGAAAAAGAGATCTTTTACAATCACAAACCCCAAAACGAAAGTTGTCGGTGTCCCCAAGCCACAGGCAAGAGAGGCGGTCGCTGAATATTTCTCCATGGATGCGACCTTGCTACAATACCTGCTACAACAAAACCTTCCGGAGGCCGCGCAGCTTTCTTTGTTGAAACGCAGCTGAGAATGGTTGAACACCAAGCACCAAGGGATGCCACCACACTGAAAGGGTCACTGATACTACCTGGGTGTGTCATGGTGGTAGATCGGGGTACCCTCTAGAAACCACACGAGATATGGGTTCAAAGTTCAGGGAACTAACCAGCCTTGGGGTGTAGACGGAGACACCACGATGCAGCCTCCTGGTAGATCAGGGGTATGATGATTCGGTATCCCAGCGGGGTGGTGAATGCTTAATAGTTGATAATTGGTGAGAATGACCAACAGTTGAAGAGGGGATATACAAACTCTGAGGTTGGTCGGGGGAGCCAATGGTGACCTGCCTGGTAGGCTCCGCAAGATTCTGCGGCCGGTGGTGAAGCACATTTACTTTGACCTGGCCGTGGGATGCTAAGTCGGGGAGCTGTTTGACCGAAAACTGAAATTCTTCGCCGGACTTCGTGAAGCTTCGGTTTTCAGCTGGTCCTGAGCTGATGACTCGCTGATGACTAGCTGCTGATTAAGTTCGTGATTCGATTTCTTGCAAAGATGGTTGAGCTTTGGTTCGGTGAGAATTCAGCCAGATGGCGAGCTGCCAAACGAAGTCGCTTCCCTTTCCAACAAGATGAAGTATACAGTCGTTTGTGTCCATACCCAGAGAGTATGTCAGCTTGTGTTTCATGCAAGTGACATATCAAGACTCGGCAAGGGTTTGGGGCATCCCTCTCCCCCAGATACACACCTGCTTTCAAAGCTGGAGGTGCTCTATAGATATTCCTTATTCTTGGGGTGTTGAGGGGTACCACAGCGAATGAAGCAAGCAAATGGTCGAATCTTCTTTGCTATGTTTCTAATTTCTAAAATGTCTTCAGCAGTTGCACATCCATGGCGTTTTAGCCGTCTCTTCCCCTTGATTGTTTTGACCGTTGCAAAGCTGAGCATTTCCTAACATGGGACTATTCGACTATCCCATTCCTCCCAGGTAAAATCATTAATTATTTTACATGGGACTATCCCATTTTTCCTTTACTTTCCCTGGTAAAATCATGATTTGGGAACGGCTTGGGGTTCCCTGCGATAGCAGCAGAAGTGTCCTGGTCATGTCATGACTGAGCGCCTTAGCCCGGCCCCCCTGGTGATCTGAGTCGACCATGACCATCATGCTGAGCGCACTCATCATGGGCATTGAGGACACGGCTGGTGGAGGGTGCTGGTGAAATGAAAAGGTGGGCTCAGTACCAACCATCAGAGGATCAGAAATGAATTCTAAGCCCATGAAACTGGTGGTGACTGCCCGTCGATGACAGTCATCACGTGTCATCACCCAACAAGATCAACAAGATCCAGCTGTCTCGTTGTCTCGGACAGCAACTGCTATAAGTTGCACCCTGCTGCTTTGATGGTTCTTAGCCTGCCAAGAAATTTTGGTGGCAGTCTGTTGCGAGCAGAGCTGGAGATCTTTGGGCATCAACATTCTTTGGAAGACCAGTTGGTCGGTTGGTTGCCTCTCGCATATTTCTCATGACGGGGTACCACCAGGGATACACCCGCCAGGGTTCCGCCAGATACTTGGCCAGGCGGAGATTTGGAACCCCAACAGCGGAACGCCCAAACCCGCGTGGGAGAGCCTGGCCAGTTGGATCCTGGATGGGGTCACTCTTGTGGGGAGCTATTCATGAAGTGGAAATATCTAAGTCTATCAATAGCTTCTGTTTCATCATGTTTCCACTTAGTTGATCAATAATTAAGTGGATCAATAATTAAGTGGATCATTGAAAATATTGATTCTCAGCTTCACTGAAACATCATCAGTGAACACATCTATTAGCACCTGCAGTGAGATGAGCTGTCCAGGGGGGTTTGTTTTGTGGTCCTGACCTGCCCACCATGTGGAGCCGTCTCCCAGGTGGATCGATCCCATCATGTGGGCGGTGAACTGCCTCTTCCTGGGCGAGTGGGTTCTGCGCTTCATCGTTGGAGGTGGACGCTGGCTCAAGGCAGGGGCTGCGAAGCCTGCGTCGCGGAGCTGGAGGCTTGGTGGTCAAATTGGATTCCTTCCTTCCATTAGTTACCCCCCCATCCCCCCAATAAGAGAATACTCCAGGGGTGTTTTTAGTCTTTGGGGAGGGGGGATTGGCGTTTAGTACTAGGAATTGATGACATGATTCTTGACAGAGCATGAAAAGATTGAAATCGCTTGCAGATAGGAGACCTTGAACATTGGCTTCACCTTTGCTGTCCGGACCTCGGGGAGGTGGTACGGCTTTGGGGTGTGATCAGCGGCCCAGTGTCCTCCACTACCAGTCTTGACCAGTGAATCAGCTTCCAAGTTTCAAACCGGAAATCAGTTGATCAGCTTCCAGATTTCTGGCGCTGGATGCCCCCAGCCCTCCCCAGTAGCAGCACCTGCGCAGCCCTAGGGACCCATGTGCGAAACGCCACCCAGGCCTGGGCCCCTTTCTTCCTCTCGGCCTTCGGTGACACGGTGGAAACCGTAACCTGGCATCATGCGCCGGTCAAGGACTTCCAGGTTCAGCTGTTGAAGACACTGGTTATTTGGGGGGTTCTTAAACTGGGGGACCATGGGGGACCCGAAAAATGGTTAGTTTCATGGATGATTTCAAGGTACTCCTATCTTTGATTATTTTTGAGATATTTTGAGAAACCACCGTTTGTTGTGAGTTGTTCACTTTTTGATTCGCAGGTTATTTGCTGGTTGAATGATGGCTAGTAATATGTGTTCTAATTGCTGCTTGAATATTTGTTGCTAGTGATTTGATTGAACAATGACTATATAATGATCGTTTGCTGGTTATGTAGTTGTTGTTTGCTGGTTAGTTTTTGGTCAAGCAATGACTCCCTGATGGTTGTAGAGTTGCTACTGTGGAATAGGGCAAATGTCCATTAATATGCAGTGTATATATGTATACACACCGGTATATCTATGTGTATATATATATATACAATTATGGTTGTTATAATGGGGCATTCAGGGATCACCGCAGGTATGTGCATATAATCAGTTACAACCATTGTTTGCCCTCACTAAGTCCTGGTTAGAACGAAGATGACCATCATATTTCACCTTGCATCATTGACCATCATCATTGACCTTTCATGGTTGACCATCATTATTGACCTTTTTATGGTTGACCATCATTATTGACCTTTCATGGTTGACCATCATCATTGACCATCATCAGTGACCTTTCATCATTAACCATCATCGTTGACCATGATCATTGACCATGACCATTGACCATCATCGTTGACCATGATCATTGACCATGACCATTGACCATCATCGTTGGCCTTTCATCATTGACCTTTATCAGTGATCATCATCATTGACCTTTCATCATTGACCATGATAGCCTCGCAAAAACCGACTCCTTGGCATGGAGTGATCCACACTGCTCAAAACTTCCTGACCGGAATGCCCCGCTTGAGGTTCGCATCGTTCTTAGGCAGGGCGGGGGACACAGCTGCCTTTGGTTCACTACTTTCTTCAAAGGTAAGCCATGGCAAAGCTATGCCATCAGCTATGCCATTTGGATAAAGCTGGTAATTACACGATGAATAGCGAATTTGGACTGGTTTATGATGTGGTACATATGAATAACATCACCATTTGGGCTGTTTTATGATGGTTAATGGTCCACCACTGGCAAGCAGGCTTCAGATTACCAGATGGTTAATCAAGAAGGATCCCCCCAAAAAGTCATGGTAAGCTAACCTTGAGTTTAGACTAAACTGGAGATTGAACATCACCATTTCTAACAGGCAAAGCAGCCATGAAAGGTGGATTTTCGAGCGACACCCCCACGGGTGACCACCTTTAGAATCCGATGAACATGGCTGCCAACTCTTAGATGCGATATGCAAACCACCGCCAGTGATATCAAAAGTGCTACCGACTCGCAACTGGCACAGATGTTTTAGTATCTGGTGACAGCTACAGCAGCTACAGCAGCTACAGAACACATCTTTTGATCACCAGGGGATCACAACAACCAGATCCAGAGAGGACCAGCGGCACCGCTACAAGCTGGTTACATGGGCGAGCTAGCTGGCGCACGGCTTCCACCCTTCAATATCCGCTACCTTTGAGCGAGTGCGACAGGTTGTTGAGATTTGGCAAGGCCATACATACAATCAAGAACGTCAAGGCGAGAGCGGTGCTGTGATGCTCTCATGATGTTGGAGATAAGGTGATGAGCTGCGTCTGGGTCATGAGGATTAAGAGCGACATGATGGCGATGGCAGTATCGGTATTGAAGAAGCTATTGGTGATGATCGTCTATAGAGAAGGATCACAGTAGCATGGCAGTGGGTCTTCCAGAAGGCGCTGATAGTGAAAAATGATTTTGCAGGATCAGCTCTAAGATGCAGCAATAATTGCGAACCTACAGTGGCCGTTGGTGCCCCTGCTATCCGAGTAGCGATGCTTCAGGGCTTCAAAGTCATTTGGCTACTCCTCTCTGGCCTGTGGGAAGCCAAGCTGAATTGACCATTTGGTGGAGCAGAGTGAAGATGAGCTACTATTCGCCACCAACAACTACCAATGAACCATCAATGAACCATCAATGAACCATCAATGAACCACTGATTGACGACTAATCAGTCAATCATCATGAACCATCAGGCAACATCAGTCATTCAAGTCATTATTTGTCCGCATTAGTGCACTGATTTGCACTGCCATCACCGAAGCAATGACAGCATTGCGAAGCTGAGCCACCAATGATTGCGACTCCCATGGGATGGTGAACCCACGGCTGCTCCACACATGGCGGATGGTACCCCGTCGTCCCCAGGGATTCAGCCGGGTCCATGGTGGCCCTTCCAAGGTTTGCCTCTGCCGGCACGCTCTTCTGGTCGTGCCTGTTGCTGGCCACCTCTGTGTGGGGCTTCCTCAGTAAGACACAAATCGACTCGGGTGATGGTGATCGAAAACTAGTGGCGGGGCAATCGTAAAGAATCAAGTATAGCTGGTTGATGCTGGTTGTACTGGTTGTACCCATTAACATCTCTAGTACCCAATCGGTAACTGTTGATGATGAATACTGGTCTGTTTTGAGAACGTTACTTAATCTCCGGTCAGTCGTTTCTCCTGCTTGGGTATTAATCACTACTGCTCACTGAATCACTACTGCTTGGGTTATCATTACTATTGCAACTATTGCCGGTCAATCGCTACTACTGCTTGGGTTATCGTTAATTGTCGACTATATCCGCAACGAGACCAGGCGCTGAGAGGCGAAGAGACGAAGAAGTTGAGATAAACCATCGCGAATTGTTAAACAATGGTTCATGCATGGTTGATATATGGTTCATATAAATAAATAAATAGATAAATGAATATATATATATATGTTTAGATAGGGAAATTGATGACATGGTTAATATGTGCGACTCTCCCGCCGCTACCAAATCGTAGGGGATCCACAAGCAGAATAAGGAATGCTGAAGTGGCATCGTTGACTCATGCTGAACCTGCGCACAAGCGTGACCCCACACCTACTCCGATGCGACCCCCTCCAAAACAATTCCTTGGCCATGGATTCCTCTTTGGACCACGCTCGCAAAGCCCTTCATCACTCGGGGTTGGATGCAGTTCTAAGTCAATTTGAACGGAAGCGCCACGGTTTTATTTTGTAAAATCAGTGAGACTCCTCGCTAGGATTTTGTAAGCCAGGAACCTCCTTTTTTGAGATTGTGTGTTGATTTGCATTGACTGTTGGATTACACACGTTAGGCTTCCTATAGCTTCCTCGGGTGGCTGTGAACCCTGCTTCTGCAAAATTTTGCGAAAGGTGTCAGATATCACACAGCTAACCCTGATGCAGCCATTCTGGAAGAGTTGTGCTTTTCACTCAAGATGCTTTGTCGATCAAAATTGTGGATGCCAAAAGACAACTTGCAATCCCCTTTGAAGGCGTCAAGGCCAACTTGCATCGGAAGCTAGAAAATGAGCAGGAACGGGGTTGGGTTGAACCGCGCACTGTGAAAATCATGGCTGGATAATCCCAGCAGCTTCTAGATGGAATGGCCAGGTTCATGGCCAGGTTCCAGCCAGCTATGTTTGAGTACCAGAAAGTACAACGGGTCAGTTTTCAGCGCAGAGGTGGCTGAGCGCCTCACTGCCGCTGAGGCTGTTCTTTAGCATCATTGCTGCCCCGAACTCAGGAACTGAGCGTTCCGGGTTGCTGTGTAAGCGCTGGTTCGAGATCGGAAGCGGCGGTACTTGCTTGGCCCATAGAATCAATTCCCTGGGGGGACTTGATATTGGGATATAGCCCCATGGTCCTAACTTTCAATGCTATCGCTATGTTTGATTTGATCAGGTTCACCAAAAGTTTTGTCTGATGCTTTTTCTACTGAGTTTGTGACATTGCTCACACTGCTGGTCAATACAATCTGCGAAATGGGTGCAGTAGGTGAAAATGCCTGCTGCCTGATTGCAGTACTCAAATGTTGACCAACAAAAATATGTTTCTCTTGTGACTGCAATGGTATCATCCACACCAGTTACGTTCATGAGCCAACAATGCATATGAATGCATGATTCATGATCCCATATGATCCCTCAGTCATTGCCAGATCAGGGAACTCGTGGGCCCAGCATTTGCTGTGGCCCCGGTGTTGCTACCAGCATTGATCCGCTTGCTGACCGTTCGTCATGGCACCGGAATGAGCTTTAAGCGAGGTCGATCTCATTGGCTACGCCGATGCCTGGACCTATCAGCCTGAGGCCGGGTATCACACGATAGTTCAACAACATATGGTGCTTTCTCAAAATATGGGCACCCCAAAGTCATGGTTGGTTTATAAATAACATGAAATGACTAATCTTGGATGATTTGGGGGTACCCTATGACGTGAGAAACCGCCATATATCAAAATACATAGCTGGCTGGTGGTTTTAATCATTTTTTGTTTTCCCTATTGCTCATTAACAAATGGTTGGTTGACTAATATTTTTCATTTTTTGTCAAGCGAAGCGCAGTCCAAAGCTTCAGTAGGTGGGACTACACGTCAGCAAAGTTCGAGTGAACTCTCCTATCTCGGGGAAAAACAATTTGATCCCAACTGTTACGACTGTGGCCACAGGTGCAAGACTGTTCCAAATTCGTGTGGTGTTTTGCCAGTCATTTATGGAGGGACCGAAATGTCGTTGAACTGCGGCGGTGGTGGCAACTTCAAAGATCGGGTGATGCACTTCTTGTTTGGAAGGGAGAAAAGCGAGTTGAACTTGAAGATACTGAAGCCAGCGATAAGACAAAGCCGCGTCCGGCCAATGGACCCGGGGGCGGCCGGGCCGAAAGGGAGAGGAAATCGTGCGCAGTGAATGGTATGATTTGAGAGAGATCTGGTGATCAAGGGAACCGTAGTGGTGCAAGATGGCCAAGGCATCGCGAACCAAGCCACCTATTCCCAGTGTCCCGTTGGCACAGGATGCAGTGCCACGGTGGTTCACAACTATCCGTCCAGCCCTGAAGCAGACAGCGCCGCCTGTTTCGCCAGCGGTGAAATGCCACACGACAGAGCTGATAGTTGAGAAGGCTTTTTAAACAACCATGATTGTTAAATACCTGATCAGTCGTCCAAATTATGGGCTGGTAGTTTTGAGACGAATTCACAAGGGTGACGGTTTGTTTGTACTGACATGCAAAAATCAACCGCTTTGAGATACTCCCTGCAAAATGCTCAGCATCATAGAAAAACCATAAATGGTGTGCCCGTACAACCTGCCTGTGATTAGTGATGTTGGAGTCATATTAGTTTCATGGCTTCCCCAGTATATATGGTCGTAAAAAATGGGGGAACGTCATTTGTGGACAACCCCATATCAGGGATGTGAAGTGATAAATGATTGGCACAAATGCTAGTCGCATTCTGGTTCCCAAAGGCATCGTTTCGGGAGGTGGATCCCACTGACCTCCCGCGGTCCCAGGTTATTTTCATTCGTCTCCAGGGCATTTGCATATATACTTTTGCTGCTTAGTACATCATTTTCATGCCCAGACAGGACTTGGTGGTTTCAAGTTTCACCCATCCTACCGTAGTTTTATTGTTGTTGGTCATGATTCTTTTGATCTCATAGAAGTAACAATCAACCATCAGCTACCTGTTGGCCAGAATTCGCCCTTGGTTTCCCCAGTTTTGCCAGAAGGACCCTCATGTTTGGACTGCGGCTGAGGTGGTGCAATGTTTACCATGAGCCGCTTTATGAGGCCGTCTCTGCAGTGGCCACGTGGTGAAATGTGGTCAACTTATGGCTAATAAGTTGTTGGTAGTAGCTAGAGACTGACAAGCGACAATATTAGCAGTACCAATACTAGCAACATTTAACAAGAACCATGTCAAACTATAGCTAGCACCAATATTGACAAGTCATAAACAACATCAAACATCTCTAGGCGACGTGCCCCTGTTTCTACCGGTTCACCATGCCGGGGATGTGCCGATGTCACCGCTCCAGCTCCGATGGCGCGATGGATGTGGTGGAATACCTCATGCAGGTTGCGATCTCAGTTGAATGATGTCACTAACAACATGTATCAACATGGTAGCAAACACACACATGCCATGTGTATACATACATATATGTACATAAATGTATGTGCATGTAGAAGTATGTGCAACATATACATTCATCCCTATAATAATATGTATATATATCTTTAAATATTTGTAAATATGTATATATATATATACATATATCTCTCTTTATAGATATGAATATATATATATATATAGTAATGTTTACATGACACATATGCACTTTGAACCTCTGATCTTTTCAATCTCCATCGAAACGCAAGTCGTCAGAGCCACGCCGCGGGAACAAGGTGCCATGGGAACAAGACGCAGATAACCCTACCGAGGCACGCCGATGCAGATCATGTTGAACCAATGGGCAATATGTAGGGGTTCATTAGCATAGGGGACCCCTCCAACATGTTGGGTTTATTACTATGAATGACTGTTAGTGGATGATTTGGGGGGTCACCTATTTTGAGAAACACCCTTTGTAGGGTTTTTTTCATCGTTTCAAAGGGGATTACAACGGTGAATGCTAGGGGATAACTACGAACTAGTCAAATTATGTGGTTAGTAATACGCTCATAATGTGCCAGGGTCAAACGGTTAAACCGGGCTCAACCCGCATATTGACCAGTGAGTGGTCAACATTGTTTGGTTATAACCATGTGGTTTAACCGGTTGTATTGGGGATGATAATAGAGAATAGTAACGGAAAACCACCAACTCTCATGGTTAAACCACTATTATTTGAGTGTTTCTCAAAGTAGGAGACCCTAGAAATGATTGGCTTACTGAAATTGATCAATATTGGATGATTTGGGGGTACTTCGCCCCTTTTAAGAATTATCACATATATATATATATAGATATTTACAGCTACAGGCGGATGCATATATAGATACACATATGCATGTGTGTGTAATTTAGTATGTATTTACATATGTATAGGTATGTGGAAACATTCTTGTGTGTACATGAAAATTCCGGTACATGTATGCATATGTCTATAATGCAAAAACCTGACGTAGCCATGTACAATACATCTAAGGCACATCTGTGATATATGAAGAAGACTACAAATCGTTTGCAACCATCCCCAAATGGCTGAATAGGAAACCATTCGAGGATTCCTCGGTGCAGACATCCATGCAATATGGGGGCTATGAATTCCTGATGTAGGGAAGTGGTTGAGAAATCCTAGGCCGATACCAGTTGGCAATAGATGGTATTTAGCCGGAAGCATATGGTGGTTTCTTAAAATAGGGGACCCAAAAAATGGTTGTTTTATCACTAATAAATGCCTAATAGTGAATGATTTAGGGGTACCCCTATTTTGAGAAACACCCATATGGAGTCATGATCACCTGTACTGGGCATATCCTCTTGCCAATCAGCATTGATGCGACTGCTTGGACCAATCGCTATTCACTGAAGATCCAAACTGCAGGGGATCCGCTTTGACCTTGGTTTCGGGGATGAGGATTATTTCAATATGGGCTGTCCGAAAAGAGTGTACTTCATGGCAGGCAGGATTCGTCGTTTCCCTATTCATCAACGATCATGTTGGGATGGGCCAGGGGTACCAGCATGTCCCCATGGCCGTGTACATGCAGATATGATTGGTTGGTTTCATTGTATGTACCATTATTCGAGTGACTAGTGCATTCTTTGTTATATCTCTATGATATTCCCTATGATTTTAGCAAATGTTCTACACCAATCACCAGCTTATGAACCAACCTGACCCATTTTTTTTGGGTGCTACAGGGCCAGCCCTACATCTGGATCTTCCTCTTCGCTTTCCAGGCCGTGAGAGGGAGCTAAGGAGCCACCCATATAACCCTTTACAGGCTTTTTAGGCGGGGGCTAAGGAACTACTCCAGATGGTAGTTAGGGCAGTTATTCATGGCTGGAAGTTTTGTGTTAGCAGTTTCCGCCCAACGGATGATCCATCGATATGTTCAGTTTTTGAACCCCACGGGTTTGTGAATCCGTAAACTGGAAAATGGCACCAATCAGCTAGCAACATTTTATTCGCTTCATTTCTAAGATCCAGCACGTGCTGCTATGGACTAGGTGATCCAGCATGGCCCGGAAGTAATAGTGAAACCAATCTGGGACGGGTGGCGACAACGAGCAAAGAAGTGTTGCTTACTCCTGGAACAGCTGCAGAGTCCCAAAAACTATGTGAGTGTTTCTCAAAATAGGGGACCCCCCAAAATGGTTGGTTCATCACTTAAAAATTCTTGATGTTGGATGATTTGGAGGGTACCCATATTTTGAGAAACCACCATGTAATGATGATGCTTTTCGGCACTGATATAGGGCCGTTGGTTCGGGCGTTGTGCGGCAGTTGACTATGGTTCGTTGCTTGAAAGCTATGGGTATGGGCTGTTAAGTCACTTGTGGGATGTTCACCAGGGGTACCGGGACCCAAAGCCAGATATGAGAATGAATATGAGTCAATGCCACATTTTCCTTCAACTTGGGTCCGACAAGCATCCCAACAAAGCAGCTTTGTTCATTTTGAGACCAGGGTGTTGGATCAATACAGAGACACTTATGATCTTTGCACTGCAACTTGTCTCGAATCAAGACTCAGTGGAGCAGCGAGAGTACTCTTGAGTAGGCCATGCTGCTGTTTGTTTGATCGGAGTGTTTCTCACCCTTTAGCAAACCAATCTAATCAATCCATGATTGTCTTCTTATTATAGCTATTGTGGTTGGTGATTCTAAACATTTTCTATTTTCCCAAGCATTTGAGGATAGTTGCGGAAGTTGGTTGACTCATAATTTTCCTAGGGTATGAAACCACCAGCCAGCATCGTTACATATTCCATCTGGATGCCATTGCCAGCAGTATCGAGCCACGGATGACTTGGCAGTGGGTCAAAACCCTTAGTCCCCCTCTTTCCCCTATCATGAACCACTGTTTTCCATATGAAATTGTGGGTGGAAATCCCCCATGAGTTGGTTGGTGAACTGCTTGACCCAGCTCGCCACTTGAGGCTTTGTCGCAGTATGTCATGCTGAATCTGGTGACTGCAGTGATCTGCGACAATTCCATGAAGATAGTGAGTGCCAGAAGCTCAGTTCAGCTGCACCGCCGGAGAGGCGATCGGATGGTTTCTACACCATTGGTGGTTCCAAAACCACGCGCAGCTGGGGGAGCGCTGGAGTTCAAGTTGTTGTGGTGGTGTTAAACATTTTTTGTTTTCACCTAATACTTGGTATGGTTGGTTGATTGGCTCATTTCTCTCAGAAGGGCTCAAACCAACAGCAAAGGCAGGGTTGGGAGATGACCAACGGAGAAATCAGCAGCATCAAAGAAAACACATCGCGCATTTTTGATAATTACTCGTTTTTTGATGCTCAGAGAAACCAAAAAATCATGCTTTGTGTATGGTTCATTCATGCTCAGTCATGGTTTCCGTACTCGTTTGTTTGTTTGGTTGGTTGATTTGCTGTTGTTCTTCCTGATGTTGATAACTTAAAGTTGAACGGCCGAAAACAACTGACATCCCTTAAGCCACTTCCTATCACATGATTTTCAGATTCCCGCAGTCTGGTTCAAGCGTTCTGTTCAGAAATGCTTTTCCGTCAGACATGCAAGTCGAAACTAGTCAAAAGACACAGCCAAGAAAGCTTGATGTTTGGGGTGAATAGTAGTATTGACGTCAGTGGCGGGATTGCCCCGAGTAGTAGTGGCAGGTAGCCGGCTTTTATGGGCTTTTGTTGGGTAGACTTTATTTTTTGTAAAGGTGCATTACTGGTGGTAGCCCATGGTAGTCCCGCAAGATATCACAGGGTTGATGTTTCCTACCCAGACCACTTCATTGCAGCTGAAAGCTCTGTGGCGGAACCCGCGTCCAAGGCAGACGAGGCTGATCAAGCACGGGAGGCGGAAGAGGAAAAGAAACGACAAATCGAGGACGCCAAAGCGGCCATGGTATGGAGATAGAAAACGAGTTGTCCTTAGGCATCATGAAGCATCCTGGCTGTAGTGGTGGCTTTGATGATTGAGTTCTTTATCCAATCTGAACTACCAATGGTGGTTTCATAACTCCCATGAGTACTAAGAACTCAATTATGCTGTTTGCGGATGTTTATGGTGTTCTCAGATTAAAGAACCCAATCAAGATGAACTACCAATGGTGGTTGAAGCATGAATATCATCTTAAGCACCATGAAACCACCATTTCGCCATAACCACACACCATGAATACTACGAGGTGGTTATAGCCAATGGCTAAACCAGGGGTTTCAAACCATTGGTGGTTTGTGGTTTCAAATCTGTTATAACCAAATGTTGACTATAACGACCAATGGTTGTTTCAACAACTTGACTATAGCCACTGGTGGTTTGTGGTTTCAAATCTGATGGCTGCTCCCAGGAGCTTCGTGAACTCTTCAAGCTCTTGGACTCGGATGGAAGTGGCGAGGCCGGCGACGGAGGGTTGCGGTTGGTCCGAGGGGGACAGGCGGCCGTGGCCATGGCCATGGCAACTCATGCTTTGCAGGTTAAACTCATGGTATACCTACCGGGTTGAACTTTTAAGGCCAACCTCCCTTTTGATGGAGGTCATGGTTTGAGTAGCAATTGGTCTTCCAATGGTACATTGCCAAGTGAACCGTGATTGATTTGTTCCAAACCCTGCTTGTGAATCACTAGTAATTATGATGTCACAGCTGGTATATTTCAAGAAACCGCCGCATAGTCATCCAGCATAGCTACGGCTGCACATCCATGTGCGACCAACCAACCACATACTTGTTGAAAACGATGTAGTGATTGATAACCCATAGCAATCAAGCATATACTTTGATACCACATATGCTGGTTGATAACCGATATAGTTGATTAATCACTAGCCATGTGGCTATCAACACCTGTATTAATTAGATTTCATGAGGAATCATTGAGTTATAGTTATTGAAAACCAATTTGCTTGTTAGTTTACCAAGTCATCTACTTGGTAGTTATGGTATCTCATGGTATGTTATGGTTATCAATATAGGACTATATTTTAAGACTTGACTAGTGTGACAATAGTCATTGGCTATTGACTCATGATTCATAGTGTAATGGATAGCGATTGATAACCTATGGTTATGTCGTAACTTATAGCTATATGATTATCAGCAACTGCGTGTTGACCAGACCACGGTATTAGTTGTTTATAGAACTCAATGTTTGTCAATGCAAGACTAAGAAGCTATACGGCTCTGGGTCAGAACCCTGGTACCCCTGGTGTACCTCCATTAACCATTATACTCCCCATGGTTTTTGTTGCTTGATAATTACCAATTATTGATGGTGAATATTGACCCATGGCTAACCAATACAGTAGTTTATCAGCCACTACAGATCCATCACCTGGTGGCTAATCCCGATCTCGATCCCATATCATTTGTTAACTCTTAGCTATACAACCATGGTTATGTAACCATTACTTGTTGACAACTACAGTTTAACCATTACACAACCATTAAACCTGGTTATGTAACCATTAAACCTGGTTAGCTATACAACCAGTACAGTGGTTTATCGATAGGTGGTTTATCTGGATGCCGCTGTTCGCCGGCAGACTACAGTGGTTGATCCCATAGATTCCATACCATTTGAAGATGCCACGTCCGCCGGCTTGACAGTGCACGCAGGTGGACACTGCAGAGTTCGACAGCGCCTTCGAAATTCCCGTGCCGAGACAGCGAAATGGTGACAGATGTCATCTGCTTCCTACAGAGTGGTAGCCCCCAGTTCGTCAACTCTGCTTAGAACTGAGGTGACTACAAGTTGGGGTCGATACAACTATACTTGGGAGGGTTGTACGGAGGGTTCCACGCTGTAGCGATCACGTTGGTGGGCTTTGTTCCATGGGGTTTAGCATCTCCCTGACCGTGCTGGGGTGACTTCATCCGCCGGGGGTAGTGATTGTTGGTTGATCTGATGTTGCTATGGCGAATCAAGAAGGAATAAACCACAACTGTTCCCAAAATGCTCATAGATGCTTGTCAGATCTTTTCAGAATGGTTACAAAGACAGCTTTATGATGGTTACTGGTTATTACAATGGTTAATCATGATGAATAGTGGTTAGGGAGGAGTGATGATTAGTATCATGGTTCAAGGTCCGTCATGCCATCCCAACGGGGTTCGTTGGCTAGGTAGTTCCGACCGGAAGGAGCTTACGAGCCAAGGTGATCATTGGCAATTTTGTCCAAAATATAGGTGCCCTACCTGCTAGATTTGACACAACAAATAGGTGCCCTTGTAGTGAGAACCCGGCCAATGGACAACATTTGATGAGAAGGGCAGCTAGCATTCCTGGGAGTTTCTCTTTCATTAGGATGATCGTCCAGGAAAATGGGGATCTGCTGGTTTTCAGTGCTATGTGGCTCCTACTGACCAATCGTAGTAGAAGTGGACCAGTGACGGTTTTTAGGGTTTGGGCATTTTTTTTAAACACTCACTATGAGCATTTGAGTAGCTGCAAAAACGCGGGTTTTGGATGTTTTTAGGGAGTCTGCAGAATCCTACCATACTATTAGCTATCAATGTACCAATATTATCCTACCAACCATCAATCCTGGCTTATAATGACCATACTAATTAATCATTGATATCAACATTAAACACTACATTTTGGCAGGGCAGCAGGATGGAACTCCTGACGCATCAGTCGTCTTCTGGGATCTTCAACCGCAGTCGAGGCCCTGAAGAACAAGCTGCTGCTGCTCGGCCTTGAGGAGGCGGGGCTACAGCCACAACGGTGGTGTCACGTGGTTTCTCAAGCCATAGCCCACAAATGGTTGGTTTATTGCTATAAAATGGTTGGTTTATTGCTTTAAATGATTGATATAGGATGATTCAGGGCTACCCCTATGACTTGAGAACCCGCTATATGAGACTCTATCCTTTAGATTTGATCCTTCCACTCCGTGGCAGTGTCATCCTATGTCTTGGGCGGAAAATGGTCGGGCTATGGTCCACACCTCTGAGCTATTCTCAAACATCTCGGGGTCCATCCACTTCGTTGTTCAAGTTGGTTCCACTCCAAGCTGCTGCCACTTCCCTCGGACCATGGGAGTAGCCCTGGCTTCACCTCACCGGTCCGCCCCTGGGGCAACGTTGCGGCCAGACCGAGCTGAAGCGCTTCTTTCGCGCCCTGGACTCGGATGGATCCGGTTCCATGGGCATCGATGAGTTCTGCGAGGCACAGGGGCAGCCAGCATGAAGCCCACCATCAACCAGAACTGAGTCATCGATAGGCGGTTGTTCATAGCACTTGTGGTGTTTGATCTTTATGATGATAGTTCAAAACAAGCATATCGATAGGTGTGATTACCTAGTACTAATGTTAGTAATGTTGAGTATTGAGTAATCATGGTTAAAACTAGTGGATGCAGCATAATTATAACAGATAACAGTTCTTCGTTATTATCACTAAGTCGCACAAAATCAACTACAATCATGGTGGCGGTTGATGATCCAAGATAATGTTTCCGGATGGTGGTTAGCAACAATGGCTCACAATGGTTCACTATGGTTTACACACCTCATCACTATCGAAACTCTGCTGGTTGGTGGTTCTAAGCACTTTTTAGCCAATATTTCAGGAACGTTGGTTGGCAAGCACATTTTGTCATAGAGGTGGTTCAACCCCAAACCAGTCTGCCAGTAGCTGGTGGCCACTGGTGGCCACTGGTGGCACTTGCAGGGCATTCCGGAGCTCTTTGGTCAAGCTTCCTCCTTCACCATGTTGAAGGCCAAGAAGAAGGTGGGGCGGGTGCTGTGGAACACCGATCAAGTTGTAGTCTTCTGAGGTTCGCTGGCGGACTTATATGGCAATGGGTCAATATTACAATGGGGGATAATCACCAATTAATAATAAGGAAAGCAATGGTAAATGAACCACTAGTCTAGGAACAAAGTTTATACTAGTAACATACTGATACTTATTAACAACTAGTACCATACTGGTTTCTATTGGCGATAGTACTAGGAATGCATCACCAGGGGTACAGGGTTTTGACCCACTGCCATAAATAATGATGTCGAAGTGATCTTGGTTTCTGAGGATGATGTCATGATACTCTCCTTGAAACTAAGATAGGCCTTCCCAAATAGGGCTTGAGTGACTGGTCTCCTATTGGAATAGCCCGTTGGGAGGGTCCATGTTTCCAGGAACAAGATGTTGGTCACCATCACACATCTGAGATGTTCCAGGAATGATGAAATGGTTTGATGTGATGCGGATGGAGATGAGCAGTAAAGATGGAGATGAGCAGTATAAGTATCCGAAGACCACTTCCTGGTCGATCACCAAAAGGTCATGTACGACCTACCATTGGAATCTTCACATACAACAATCCTTGGCATTCCAACTGCTGGAACACTCCCTGTAGATCCGGCAATGCCATTGCTATCACTTGGCAGTTCAGCGGGGAAACAGATGATCCTTTTGGGGGTTTCAATTTGGCGACAGCAAATTATACTTGAATAACCCGATTCGTGGATTGATTCCCTCCACAACCATCAGGAGCTTCTGGGTTGTTTCATGTGGTTTCATGATGAATTTGTAGGCGGATTATCGCATAGGTCAGTACCTCCACTGACCCACTGTTTAAACCATCATTGAAGAGATTATAGTTAAAAGTTAACTTACTGTGAGTCTTGATATCTTATCTCATTATTGATTACTGTATTAAACATTATTACCCAACAATCACATTATCCACCAACTAGCATCAACCACCAACTTCTTTTATTTTGAGTATTAACTACAAGTAACAACCACCAACACCGCCATGATGAGTCACCATTCTGAGCAATCACAAGTGTTAAACGTCATGATTCACCAGCCTTCTTTATTGACCTTCATACAGAATAATGGTGAACAATGGCAAATAACGGTGAATAATCGGAATTAACAACTGTAGATATCTGTAGCAATTCTCGCCCTTTGTGCACAATCATGAGCCATGATCAACCAATATTCACCAACATTAACCTCCACTGGGTCACGATGTCAGGCGGAGCGTGCTGAGAAGCAGCTCCGGAGGATCAAAGAGAAGACCGGCCAGAGACCTCAGCACAGCTCCGCCCGGCCAACGTCGTGGTAGCGGCGGGCGGAGTCGGTGGAGACCGCCCATGGGTCCGGCAAGGGCAACCCGTAGTTCAATTGACGATTAAGACAACAAATGGGAAATTAATGAACCATGGTTAAGTTCATCATCAACTGATGATTAATGATAAGGAAAGCCTTTGTATTTTGTTGGATTGATGATGGTTTGCACTTCAATGGTGGTTGAACTTGTGGTTAATGATGGTTGACACCAGGGCATAATAACCAGGAATGATGCTTAAACAACTACTGCTGGGTGGTATTAACATGCTTACTCTCCGCAGTAGTCAACAATGATTGGTTGACTATTTTTTCCATAGGGATTGAAACGACCAACCAGTAAAACATAGGGCTACAATGATGATTCATGATAGGGAAACCAATAGTTAAATTGATGGTTGATTTGTAGTACCAGAGGGTAATCGTTGAGATGATGGTTGATGATGATTAATGAGCGACTTTGTGATTAAAACGGTCAATACTGGGGGGAATTGTTCACATTACCCCCCCGAATGTTAATGATCAGTATATAACAGTTTATTGTCAACATGGTTCTCCGCATGGCCAACATCAATCCAGCTCAACAAAACCCTGGTTGAGTAACCAAGGGGACCCCATGACCGTCTGACACACATGGGAGGAGATTACCCCAGCGGCAGAGCCGGTTCATCAGCAGGTTCCTAGGCTACCCCACAGCCAGAAGGCTTCCAGCGATCCAACAGCCCGTGCTGCCGTTGGTTACGGGCAAGAGACTGCTACCCGACTCAACAGCAACCTTAGATCGAGGATGATGACCATGACAAAGATGCTCAGTTGGGATCATTTGGGCATATGAACCAAGAGTTATGTGCCCTCAGGAATGTCATCACCGTCGGAATCCCCGTAAATCAAGCAGTAGTTGTTGGTCGTTGCCAACCGCATCATTGGCACCGAGGCAAAGGGGATCCACGGGACGATGGGTGCGCCGGGAAACGCACGAGAAACTGTGCCCGGTGGTGCCCCGAAACGTGATGCAATTCACAAGTTACTTCCCAAGGGGCAGTTTCCCAAGCATCAGTGAGATACCGCCATGGATATATACATCCATGGTATCACATCCAAGGTTCAACGTTTGGTACTCCTGGGGGAGCAGATGAGCGACCAACCACAGCCAGCCATGAAAATCTGATGAGTTCACAGTCCACTGTGGAAATCCCTGTTGAACGATGGCTAGGAAGGCGGAGTATATTTTATCATTCAAGGGGTATGGCGGTGCAAAAACCGTCTATATACAGTGTACGACCTGCAAACTGCTCGCCTTTTGAATGGGTTTCAGGATACTGCCTTCAAGGTTCATGTTTGACACGCAGATGGATGTAGCCTGAAAGCCACCACAGATCATGATGTGAAGCGATGTGAAGCGTCAGTTTGAAGATGGAACATCTTCCAGGAGCTCATAAGAACTGGAAGGAGAATCCCTTACTGACCATGCTGCCGACCATGGCTACTACCATGGCTCCCAACGATCTACCAGCTGCTTGGGGGTCAAGCAGAAGACCACCATTGCAGATATCGGTCGTTGTTTGCTGATCCAAATGCCGATATGGTGGTTTCTTAAAATAGGGAAGCCCCCAAAATATGGTTGGTTTATTACCTATAAACGGTTGATATTGGATGATTTAGGGGTAGCCCCTATTTTGAGAAACACTCATGTGGTGGTTTCTTCAGCCATAGGGTTACCCCAAATCATCTCATATTAGTCATCTATTAAACCAGCCATAAGTTTGGGGGTCCGCTATTTGTTCACGACAGCCGCGACGGGGTGGCATCCAAGTGTCCTTTGATCACTCAGGTAAGGGTTCCTAGAGAAATAGCCCAGGCCCCGGCAGTTCTGCCTAGGGTAGGCTTGTTCACAATAAGACGAGCGAAGGAAATTCGATCACGATGGGAAACAAAGAAGGTTCCACCTTGAATCACACCCTTGGGATAGTACCCACTGCAATACATGATTCGCTTGCCATCATACTTCAGTGCACGCGGGATCAAATGCGAATCCATCTTCACAAGTTCCCTGTAGGTGAGCTTCAACCAATCAACAAACAGCAGGAAATTGCCAGAGTGGCTTTCATCAATCACCGGAGGAGTGAATGCCTCAAATTTGTACATCTGATAGGCTAACTGGTAAGCAGAACATCTAAAGGTGTCTCCCAGTCTCCATCGCAAAGACCGAAAGAAGTTGCATGAAAATTCCCAAGATCTCTGTCCATGTGACCAGTTCACCGGAGGAGCAGGATTGGGTTCATTCGTGGGAGTCCAGCAGTACTCTTCCATAGGAACAGTCCAATCCCAATTGTTGAATCGGTACCGCAGTTGTGAATCATCGTCGCCTTCATTAGACTCTTGGGGAATACCATCGAGGTCAGACGTCTCGATAGAACGTTGAATGTCCTTTTGGGAGGAAATGAGCTTCATGAGCCGGCACAACCAAGCCTGATGTATCGCCACCAGTTGTTTCCAGGACCTGACACATTGTTTGGAAATCGGGCAGCTCGCAAGAGCTGCTTCAGTTGCAAATTGGTCAGCCCGTCGATTATTCAAATAAATCGGATCAACATAGCCGCCAGCACGGTCATATTGATGTGCTCTAATCCACCGAACCTGCAGAAGACAGTTGGGACCAAAGCCAGCTTCCTCAAAAATAAATCTCCACCATGCAGCAAAAGGCAGATTAGCAGGAATAAAAGCAATGTTCTTCAACGTCTCGAAAACCTTCATCACAGACTTGCAATCCGTTATGTAGCAAATCAAGGGGCCTCGCAGTTTCACAGCAGCAACCAAAGCCATGAGTTCTGCCTTGAACGAAGAACCCAAAGGATCATGTTGTCCATGTTTATACAGCAGATGCCCATCCTCGTCCACCACCGCAAAGCCGATGGTTTTCGAAAAGAAATGTTCCGGGTTAATGCAAGAGCCATCACCCCAGATGTTGACTCTCTCTTCAAGGACTTGTTTAGGAGGAAGGTCATCCCCCTCCCACTCATACTTCCGCTGCAGCAAACAAGGTGGTACCTCAAGGATTCCATGGGTCGCCAGGTTAGGTTGATCTTCCAAAGGCAGAAAAGGTTTACCTAGGATCTTGTTAATCTCATCGCAGTTGCCAGCCAAGTGCTTGATCGTTTCCTTCTCCTTGTGACACCATCTGCAAAGATTGTTCTCTGTTTGACCCGAGTGACATAGCCTGTCAGCAGTAGGAGCCGCTCCAGTGAGGGCACCAGGAATGATAGCAGCATCATAACCAGCAACGTTGCGCCATGGCTGGAAACGCGTCCCGGGGGGGGCAACCTCACAATCCATGATGCCGGAACAACCACACTCCAAGTCCTTCCTATCACTACGGATGGCAGAGCTGTACAACGACTGGGAAGCTGCTACCTTACATAAACGACGGAGTTGCTTTGGATAAAGTGCCAGGAAATTCGAATGCACCCCTACGAATGCAAAATTGAACGGTGGCTCAAAATGGATTCCCAAAGTAGAAGTTGCTCGAATGAAAACGTCGAGCAAACCTCTAGGGACAACCCGTGTCGCAGTGCACAGTTCAATCCAGAGATTGGCAAAAACTTGGTCCTCCCTACATCTATTGCAAATGTTCTGGATGATACGGGATGCAATGGCACAATACGGATGCACCAACGAGGGATTAGTGCAGGTTGCGAAAAGCAGGTCTGTGCTCCTCCAATGAGGTCGGTTACCCCACAAAGCTTTAGCTATTCCAGAAACAAATGAATCCAAGGTAAGCTTCGGCCAAGGCATGAGCTCCGGAGCATACAGCAACTTGGAAAGGGCCTTAACCCCAATGAGAAACGCACGCTTTTCCAGATCAATATGCAATCTACCCACATCACTCACCGTAGTTTTGATAAGGTAGGAAATGGTGTTACCATCAGCGGACTTGGCACGTCCCCCAGCATTGACCATGGAGCCCAAGATGTTGACCAGTTCATGGATAGGCAGCGTAGGGAAATTCTCATTCAACCAGTCTTTAGCAGCTTTCGAGGTACCCCATCCAGCAGACTTAGCCAGGTTGAGCTCCTGACCCGTAAGACCATCAAACAGTTTGGTCGCAGCAACTGCATGTTTCAATTGCGAAGCATCTTCCAGCTTAGAAAATAAATAGCAATCATCAATGAAAATGAAAGCATCCACCTTGTCAAACTTGTTCATCAGCAGTGACCATCCATTCATTAAAATGTTGACCGCCAATACCGACGCAGAATCTCCTTGTGCAACACCGTTAGAATTTGCAAGTTCATGGTCGTCAATGTAAGCACCCAACGAAAGGAATCGCTTGAAGCCATCATACAATTGAGTCCAAACATTGAAGAATTTAGGATCCAATCCCATCGCTTCACCAAAAGCCTGAATGAGAGCAGGTTGAATCCTATCGAAGCATTTAGTGCGGTCCAACTTCAGTCCAATTGCATCGGATTGGAAAAGCAGTGACTTCTCAGATTGTATGGCCAAATGATGGAAAACGTCTGATGTTTTCTTCCCTTTCCGCCCCCCAATGACATTCGAAGCAAACACCGATTGCTGCCATTGCTCCAAGTGCATGAACCGCGCCCTGGACCAAGCCAAGTAGTGAATATTCAGAAGAGAAATGAGCCGCTTATGGAGCGGTTGCATCGACTTAGCCCCAGCTTTTGGCAACATGACCAACTTGGCTATCTTGAAAATTGAAGGCATGCAAAACTGTTTGTTTTCGATGGCAGTCCAAAGTTTAACCCAGGGGGTGTAACAACGCCACGGCAAAGCTTGCAACTCTCGCGTGCGCCACCCATCAACGCCCCCAGCTGCATCCTTCTTGCGATCACGAACTGCTGCCATGAGTACATCTTCCGTGAGCACCGGTAGCAAAACATGGTTTCTCACTCTGGAAAATTCATCTTTCAGTACCCTCATGATTGGTGACGTGGGTGTTGGGTCGCGATGAACGTCAAACACCTTGTTCCATTGGGTGCGAGCATATTCCAGGGCCTTGCAAGGGCGATAAAATGGTTTCCCATCCTCATCAGTTGTGACATGGTGTTGAGGCAAATTATGCTTCCTTTTGAGAAATTTGAAAATGTCATGACTATTGGACATCGCAGAATGAGCAATAGTGTCTCTCCATTTCTTCAGTCTTTTGTATCTCAAACTCCTGGCAACTTTGACACGCAGCCCATCGAAAAAATCCCAGTAAAAGGTGATGTCATCATGGGACGGCCAATCCGGAATATCTGAAACCTTGTAGAACTTCAAAAGGTTGACAACCCTCCTCCACGCAGTGGTCGCAATTCTATGAGCATGAGACCCAGGATGACACCGAGGAATTTTAAACGACAAATCATCAAGCCGTGACATCGCTTTAGTCAGCTTAATCATCTCCGCATTCAACTCGTCCTTTTCAGTGGAATGAGATTTGCATTTATTATCCAGTGATAATTCGGGCATAGAACCTCTGCATCTCTTACCATGTTTCCACTTTGCACCAGCAGCAAGCAAAAGTTCAATGGCGAAATCATTGGCCACTTGCATCAGCTGTTCCCCGTCACCAGCATTGTCTGTAAGGTTCTGGAATTTATCATTCCAAAGTTGTTCGGCAATAGCATCCCTCTGCGACATCGAAACCATCTCAGATAGGTCAAAAGCAGCATGAGGATTCCAAACATATCCTTTATGACGGTCAGCATAGTTCCCAAACTCAAACGAAGCAATAACAAAGGCATGTTGAAGGCCAAGAGCATGATGAACTTCAATATGAGAAACAAACGGCAAGGCATGTTGATTCACCAGAATCCCGTCAATTGAAGAGGAAAATTCATCGCTTCTCCAATGTTTATCCCTAACAAACGTAGTGGGCCTTGTGAGATGGTTGTTCTCATCCTGTTGCATCAACAGGTCATGCCATAGTCCAGCAGCAAAGGCATCCCTGAGGGCAGGGTAACAGTGAGGAATGTCCTGAAAATCCGCAGCAATGATGGCGGGAATGGCACCATGTTGGGCGATAACCTCCAAGGTAAGTTGGATCAATGCATCGTTCCTGCAATGTTTGTCGGAGTCACTCGGAGCACCAGAAAACAAATACAGGTTGAATACAAGAACCGACGTACCATCATCAGTAGACACCCACATTCCCAACGCACGGTTAGTAGCCAGCAACGAAGCATAGTTACCAGTGCAATCATCATTGATAGAATACGGAATTGCAGTCCCAGGGGCGACAGAAAAAGCCACCCCTCCCCACTCAGCTTTTCCATGATTCAAGTACTTCATTGTAGGTCCACATTCCAATTGAAGTCCTTTGTTGGCAGCAGTAAAACAGAGGTGTTTCTTGTTGCAATCAGTGACTCTGGTTTCCTGAAAGGCAGTGCAATGAAAACCTCGGATCATAGCCTCTGGATGTTTCTCAAGCGAGCCAACGTTCAAAGTGGCAAGGTGCCATGGTGGACCCTCACCTGGGAATCCCTTCGTGTGATCGAAACTCCTTTGGGCGAAGCAGAAAAGCTTGCACACGGCAAGCGGCGCATGCCCCTTCAAACCAAAACCATGTGAATGCTCAGGGAGAGCATAGCATTGAAACATGTCGAACCCGGTCAACATCAAAATGACACGGTGGTGTCTGAGATTAGTCCACACCTTCCTGGAAGTATGGATGTCAATGTAACCCAAGCCGTAGGATAGGAACATGAAGCCATCACTGGAACTCCGGATCATCATCAGACCCCATCCATAACAACGATTTCCGAAGCAGATAGCCAAGGCCCACAAGCAATGAGATACATTCAACAATAGCCCCATGGAACATGAGCACAAGCAAGTACTCATCATATCAATGAAGCTCCCGGTCGAACATCTGATCTCCCCAATGTGAAGACACACGTTGAGAAAAGCCTTGAAGACCGTGGGAGCCCAGGGTTTGATTCACGAAGCCCTGAGGTTCTTAGGCGGGGGAGTGTCCCCCGATGGACCTTCTCGTTGACGGCCTGTCTGCTGGGGGGCTGAAACAGCCGTGAGCACTTGCTGCAGTTGGCTGGCCATCTGGTCAAAACGGTTGTCCATCTTGTCCGCTAAGCGAGTCTGGTTCACCTCCAGTGTAGCAACTTTCTTTTCCAAGGCACTGATTCTGGTGTCGTTCTGTTGGAAGATTGGGGCCTGTTGCAGCGAAACCTGGGCTGGCGGAGGGACATGGCTCTCACGTCCTTCAACTCTGTTGGCTTTCTTGGCATTCTGCTGCTTGCGAACTTGCTTGGCAGGTTTTGCAGATTCTTGCAAAGTGAGCAAAATCTCATGGACTCCCTGGTCAACCTTGATGACAAATTGAAGAGATTTGGGAGCCTCAGCAAAACCCAAAATCCATGTGAGTATGCCAGCCATTCTGAAACTCCGAATTGGCACTGGAGCCAACCCCGTTCCCTGCTTTGTCGACTCAATGATTGCTTTGTGGTTGAGGTGGAATGGAAATCCATGTGCCAGATACATGACTCTGACTACAATGTCCCGGTTTTCAGCAGAAAATCGAGCATCGCCCTGCATGATGATGTTCCTAGCACGACCAATGACCTTGTTGTCACACCTGATTGCTAGGCCACGTCTGGAAATGGCAATACCACGAAAACCATCCTCCAACGACTGGCCCAATTGTAGGGCTTTCCTCAAGTCTTCATGGGTGACCGGCCAAAATCTTGGGATCACGGAATGACACAACTTGGTATCTGGGCCAACATACTGTCGAGTAAACAGTTCATTCTTGCCAGAAGCATTCAACAAGGTTACCAAGTAACCCTCAGGGATCTTGAGGATCGCTTGATGCGTGACATGATTCTCCTGGGCAGGTACCTTCTTGTAACTGTAAACCGCAACCTCTGTCATAGTAATCCCAAGGGCAGCCACAATGCGTTTGAAAGCTTCAAGTGGGTGCTCAGTCATCGATGCATGTGTTGAATGCGTGATCAACATGGAGGGGATTTCAATCACCATTTCAACGAACTGAGCCGCATCAACATTGATAATGTTGGCCGGTTCATGCACCTTGAAGTCAAGTTCCCCTTTCAGCAAAATGGGAAGAACCATCCGCATGTAAGGAGGATCCGAGGCACTATCTTTGACCAAAATCTGTTGTGGTTTCAACGGGACAAACTTCTCATTCATCCTGAGTTCACCAAGCCCCTTGGATGCAGGAAGGAGAATCACGGTAGCACCCTGTTCCGCAACCGATTGGATAGCAAACAAGCCAGTCTTCGTTGTGAATGCGATGCCGTTCTGTTGAGATCCAAGTTGCATCACTGGGACCTGTTGCATTCTAAGTCCAGTTGACTTGTCAAAGAACGGGTGGTGGTCTACCAGCTGTAAGTGTTCCCACCTTGCCCCAATCTTGGGTTGCTGCTGAGGCTTCTTGGCCCAAGGGTCTTGAGCTTGAAGCGTGTCAATCTCCGGTTTGCCTTTGCCCTTTCCTTGAGCTGGTGGGCCCCCGCCTTTCAGTGGAAAAAGACGAAGCCTGATAGGCGTCACATCACAATCCCACATCTTGGTAGTCAAAGGGATCATCTTGCCATTCTGTGTCGCTCTAAGTTGCGATAGCAATTCATCCGGAAACCCAGATTCAACCAACTTATCATGGATGTTGACCAATCGATCGCAGTGCAAGAACATGGTAATCCCGGTAGGCTTGACAACTTCAATGATTTTGCAAGATTTCCTGGAATCCTCCGGTCTCGTAGCAATGCATACCACAGTGAAATGAGCATTGGGGAAGTCCGCAACGCATTCAGCAAGATCACAAATGGCATCACCCTGGCACAACTTGACCATGTCAAGATCTTCATCATTGAGGTCACATTGTTTCAACACCTGTTCAAGGGTGAAAAAATCAGGGACTTCAAGATCCTTGTCACATCCATTTGGCATGGTGACCACGACTGGGCACAGCGGGGTCATCTTTTGACTGACACGTCTGACCGGTGAAAGAACCTCAGCATTCTGAACTTCATCTCCCTCATTTCCTTGCCACGGCAGAGTTGGGGAAATCATCACCTGTCCATAAGCCCTTGGAGCAAGCATAGAGGATGCTGGGAGAAAAACAATCTTGACAAAGTGTGATCCATCCCTCAGCAAAGAAGCTCCATCATTGACGGTTCCATCATCATACTTCAGTCCAAATTTGGCCAAAAGGTGAGAGGGAACCCCCATGCACATGAGAACTCGAAAGGATTCAGTTCCCTCAGGAAACTGGTAAGTGGAGACAACTCCATCATCCCATTGCACCAACACCTCATGCTTCGCAAAGAAACAAGAAATCCCATTCCTGATGACGTAGTAGTTGAAGAACTCCTGGATTGACAACACGGAATATCCCTGGGTGTTCTCCACGCAAACAGCAGCATCTGAGGTCAACCTTGCTTTCCAAACCATAGCAACGACTTGGCCAATATCAAAAAATCTGTCATGGATGTCGATTTCATGCAGAGCAACGACCAAGCCCAACGCAGCATGAGTCACACAAATGCTGTTTCCTAACTGATGGAAAATGTCACGCAAAGCTTGGGGCCAATGCATGGCACGAAGGTTTCCCAAAATGGCTGCCCACCTGGTTGGTGAGTGAAATTGGAATGGTTGGCCATCTGGTTTGTCCAAGTCAGCATACAGCCCAGCTTTCCGAACATACTCAATTGGGAGGAGATGTTGGGCAGAATAATTCGCAACCAAAGTAGGCAGATCATCATCCTCGGGTGTAAGCCTGGATCGAAGCACCTCATCGAATGATGGCTGGGCAGGCAATGCACTTCGCTTACTTACCGGGAGGAAATCAACCACACCATAGGCATGAAACAAGTCATCAGGGATGATCAACTGCGACTGCAATGAGGGTGGCAAAGGAAAAGAGTACTTCTCATCAGTCCACTGATCCTTGTCATGATTGGGATCGCTCTCAGGGAGGACAAATGGGTTCTCCTTAGCCAGGTCATTTCGAATGAGCACAGCAAGCCATCTTCGACGGTGAGCAGGGGCAATGTTGGCTAAATCATCAACCAAAGACCATTGAAGACGGTACCCAGCCCACTTCACAAAAGCCTTGATGACAACCATATGATCGTTTGCAGCAATTTCATCCACATTCTCAAGGGCAATGAAAGCAGGCCTAGCCATACGTGCAAGCTTGCAAATATGGAGCACTACCTGACCCATCTTGGTGTCAATGCCCATGTGTCCTCGGTTTCCTTTAGAGAATGGCTGACAAGGAAAGGAAAGGGTCCATCCAACGTTGAGTTCATCATGGATACACGAGAGCCAACGGAAGTCAGTCACATCCATGCAAACCACCAAGTGATCATCCGAGTTCTGAGACAGGCCAATGAAAGGAGCATAAATCACCTTACATCCAATGTTGAGAGCAGCAAAGTGGCAAACATCAGGGTCACTGTCAACACTGACTGACCAATCACAGTGCGGTTGGTTTTCCATGTTACCAACCTGTTGCGCAGCTTGAAACCACCCATGGAAGGCCCCACAGCAAAGGTGGATCAACCCATATTTCAACTGAGGGCTCCGCACAGCATTGATCCACACATTCAAAGCTGTTCTGATCATGGCTCGACGCTCTGTTCCACACTGAAACAGCACAGCTTTGCCTGAAAGTTCCATGCCTGGCTTGAGTTTCCATACCGGGGTCACCAGCAGAGACAGAGTGAAGCCGCAAATCTGATCAGGAGTGGTTCCAACGTCAGGTAGGGCGTCACTCAATCCGGCAGGCAGGTGGTGATTCAACAACACACACTGGAATTCATTGGCACTGGCATCAACCAATTGTTCAACCCGAAAATGGATAGTATGTGAACCAGACCATTCATTCAAAGCATCGCTCACAAAAATCTCACCATCAGCAACAATTTGAGAAAGATCACTCAAAGTTTCATTCGAAAGGCAAGGAAATGCCACCATCTTGCAACTCACTACCCAATCAAGCCCAATCGGTACTGCAGGCGACTGCAGGCAGGATCAACCAAGCTGGCACGCACACCGGATGCGCTAATGGACGAGGGACCTCTTAGCCTCCCCCCCGGGCGCCAAACCCTGAGCTTAGTAGCTTGTGAGCCAAAAAGCTTTGGGGGTCCGCTATTTTGAGAAACTTGTTGGTTATATGAGTGATATGGGTTCTAACATAATTAGCATCGATTGGTGGTAGCTGGGCATCATCCTTTGGTGATAGCTGACCGTTGTTGACCATCAACCATTGCTATTACCCATTAGTAACCATATGGTGGTTTCCTAAAGTAGGGGACCCCCCAAATCGTCCTTTGACTTTGACCATTTATAGTAATAAACCAAGCATTTTGTGGTTCCCTATTTTGAGAACCCCCGACACTGTTGTGAAAGTGCTCCATCGCCATGCCCTTGCCAGGATGAGCAAAGCGCAGGGAAGCCCAAAGTCTGTCGTGGAAAACACTGAGTGAACTTGACCGTAGGTGGTCTGCGTCTCGTTGGTGGTTTTCAACATTTTGATTTTCCCAAATGCATTGTATAGCAACAACTGGTTGGTTGGTTGACTCATGTCTTTCACAGGGGTTGAAACCACCAACCAATTGTGTTTTCTTTGATCCATAATTTAACCTTTGAATATGAAAGTTGCATGTTTTCTGTTGCTCACACCCTGTGGGAGATGATCTTCGGTTCTCAAATTTCCATGGTCACATTGGGAACCTCTTCCATGGTTTGAACTTGTGTACCTCTTTGGGTCATCAATAGCAGTGGTGTCGCCCACTTTTGTTGGTAAAACCATTGTGAGCCACAAGCAACCAGCAATGATTGGAAGGAGCAGCCAATACCCCCAACAAGTATTCATGGCTCTCATTCATCACTGCAAATCAACAGCTGATAATGACACTTTCAAAGACAATCTTGAACAACTCTGATTGGTGTAAGTAAGTATAATCAAGAACCATGTACTCATCATGATTAGTACCATGAAAAATTATAATCACCTTAAACTGCAGTGACCATTATTGATGATTGTTTACCATCAAGAAGTTATCATTATCACAATTAATAAGACCATTAATCATCAACCATAAAAAATCAAATGGTTGAGCTATCATTAAACCAAATTGGTTGGATTGTTCAGGTACATGGTTAATAAGCTGCACGATTTGGTGGAGTCCTTTATTCATTTATTGATCAAGCCTTTGTTAGCCATTTACGCTAATAAACCAATCATTTACGTAAACGAATATGGTCCTCTATTCAGCCCAGATTAAACCAATTACACTATAAACTAACCATTTACACTAAGAAACCATAAATTAAATGATAAGCCATTTGGTTGATTCAGGTGGTCTAACCATGAACCAACCATTTACATTAACATTTCAAAGGCCAACATTTCTACTCAGAAGAAAAAACCATAAACCCTTGAGAAATTCATCATACCAGATGGTTTTTCATTAAAACTATGTTGGTTAAACAACCCTACGATTGTTGGTAAAACCATAAAATTAAATGATGAAGCATCAATGGTTTGTTAGGGTAAAAGGTTTAAAACCATAAAATGATGAAAACCCTGTAAACCATCCCCTACGACTGTTGGTAAAACCAAAAATTAAATGATAAACCAAGCATTTGCACTAACCATCTGGTCGATTCACAAGAAAAAACATCAAACCATCTGGTTGATTCAGAAGAACAAGCACAAATTAAATGATAAACCATCTACATTACGATGATTAAAGAAAAACCACCTAATAATAAAGCATAAACCATCAGTAGCAAACCATCTGGTTGATTCAGAAGAAAAGCCATCTAATTAAAGAAATACCATCTAATGATAAACCATCTGAATCAACCATAAAACCACTTTCTATCATTCGGTTTCATGATTAAAAGCCTAAAAACAATCTGGTGGTTTCTCAAAATAGGGGTACCCCAAAATCATCCATTATTAACTATTTATAGTAGTAAACCAGCCATTTTGGGGCTCCCTATTTTGAGAAACCCCGATTGTTGTGAAAACCAACCATTTACACGAACAAACCATTTCTTTCATCAATAAATGGCTGGTATTTACATTAACAAACCCATTTGATTCAGACGAAAAACCGATGGATTTCTCACCTTGGCTCACTTCGTCCAACTGGTTTCGTCCCAGGGACACTGGCGAGTTGCAGCTCCAGGCGGGACGGCCACGGGACGGCCACGGGACGGTGACTAGACGGCCCGTGGGCAGCGTGGCGTTTACGCCCGCGTTGCGGGTGAAGCTGTGGGAAGGGCTGTAACCACAGGTGCTTAGTGGTGGTTAGTGGTGGGTAGTGATGGTGAGTGATGGTTAGTGATGGTTAGTGGTGGTTAGTGATGGCTATAACCATTGGTTCATGATGATTCATATGGGTTTAATCATGACAATGATGATAAAAACTGAGTAATAAGGGTTCATAAGGCTTAACCATTGGTGTAATAAGGGTTTAGTAGCGGTTGAGGATGATGGCTTTAAACCATGGTCAATTAATGATGGTCTGGTTCGGAATGCTTGATAATCATTATTCCCATTTGATCATTAGGATTGACGAATGGTTCAGGAGGGCTACGATGATGGTGAGTGGTGATGGGGTACGCAAAGTTTATGGGTTTTTATTGTTTGATGGTTAAGTATTCATGGCTAGTGCTACAATGATCGTTCGTGATGGCCAAACAAAAACTAGAAATTAATGGTTGATTCTCATGGCTATAGCCAATGGTCAATGATGGCTGTTGATACTTGATTTTGGCTTTAACAAGTCGTGAATGATGGCCGGTGATGGTTCGGAATGGTTGATGGTGATTGATGAGCGGCATTCACCTACTTGTAATGGTGCATCGACGGAATGAATATTCATTAGCAATGCTTGGTGATAATCTTCATCACTAATGATCACTACTGATCACATGGTGTAGCAATCTTCACTGGTGATCACCAATGATCACTAAGAGTGGCAGTCATTACTTTGGTTTGGGGGGTCGACTGCGAAGAAAACGAGTTGACCTCCGCACCGACTGCGGCTGACACTGCGAAGAGTTGACGTAGCGGTCGTGGTGGGCCTCGCTTAGGACATGTGGCTAAAGCCACACGAGCGAAGCGCTTCGAGTAGCGGTGGTTCGGGTGCAAAGTTATCACATGTTTATAGGTGTTTTCTTTTTATCGTTTTTTTTTGTAGCCTTATCACATTCTCACACCTAATTGGTTTATTGTTTTTTTGGTCCCATGTTGTGGTACCCCATGGCTTTTAGCCTGATTTCAACATCGAAAGCTTGTTGCAAGAGTGACTCGCCACTAGGAGGACATCAAGAAGTTGCAAGCCGAAGTCGAGGCTGGACAATGAATTCCAGCTGGGCAGAGGGTGTCACCGGGCAGGCAGCTTCTTTGGTGTTTTCCACAAGATATAGCTGCCTGTTGTGCATCATGTGTACTATTCCAAAGAAACAAAGCCCCCAAATATATAGTTTCTTTGTAATAGTACACATGATGCACAAATAAGTTTCCCCAAAAACATGTTTTGCGATCTTTGTGTATGTGCCGTTGCCACCGTTCGATTGCCTTCTCCTGGGTACTGGTTGTTGACACATGACAACCTTGAAAATATCAATCAATTTGCATAGGTCAAGGATGAATTTGTCATCTCGCTCTGAACTTCGTTTCATCGTGAATTCACGGATGCCCCCAGTTATCACCCAGCTCATTAACCATCGATATACTGTACATATGCATATAAATGTGGTCATAAACCAGCCATTATAGTTGGTATATCCCCGATTGTTGCTTATTGTCCCCTTGTTAATAGCCATTGTTAAACAATGTTCAACCATTAGTTGCCCTTCTTGTTGGTTACAATTCTCCATATTGAAGCATTATCAATGGTCATCACCCCTTCAAATTCCTTTAAATCCTCAAAAGTCCCTTTAAAACCTTTTACATCCCTATAATTTCCTGTAAATCTCTATAAATCCCTAAAATCTCTCTTTAAATCTCAAGAAATCCTTTGGATCCCTATAACAACTCCCCACCGAACACATCATTCCTCGTGGCTCGGCCATGGCACAGGTTCGGCTGGGAAGATTGGACGCATTGGTCCTCAGCAGCAACAAAAACGTGGAGCTCATTGCGGTGCGCAGCGGAACCGCTGGGCCATGGTGGTGCGGGTGCCGACCCCCTGGATGGGCCCCTAAAAAAGGCAGGGTTTGAGCCTCCAAACTCTGGGTTAAAAGCTACAAAAATGATGAGGAACTGGGGGCGGTAAGGGTTAAAGATGGGTCAAATATGGATATCATGATGGTGAATAAGGGTTACGACCAGTGGTTCATAGTGTTGACAATGGCTACAACTGGTGACACCCAATAGTTGATTGTACTTAGCTATAAATGGTTCGTAGTGGCTCCTGTTCACCCAGCAGAAACCCTTGTTGATCATCATAAGTTTCATCATTGAAGTTTCCGATCTGTGGGGTCGAGTGTATCCCATTTTTTGATATTTTTGGAACAACCGTAGGTCTATCATAGCTTCGCATCTGGATACTTCTCATGTGGGTACGGCGTTAGATGTTTAGTCGATGGGTTGAACACAGCTAGGTCTGCCCCGAAGTCCAAGATGGTTCCCAAATAAGGAGCATTGCAGCCCAACACCGAACAATGGCCAGTGACAAGCCAACTACCATTGTCGGCGTCATCGTTATTGTTAGTGTTGGTCTTGGTGATGCTGCTTGTGATGCTGGCGGTGTTGGTGTTGGTGTTGCTGCTGGTGCTGCTGCTGCTGCTGCTGCTGTCGCCGTCAAGGTTGTTGATGTGGTTTCTGTTGTTATTGTCATTGTGGGAGTAGTACTACAAGTAGTAGTAGCAGCGGCAGCAGTAGTAGGAACTAGTAGCAGTAGTAACAATAGAGCTGGAAGTAGTTGTAGCAGTAGGAGTAGTCGTAGTCGCGGTGGCGGTGGTAGCAGTAGTAGTAGTAGTAGTAGTAGTAGTAGTAGTAGTAG
>VSDK01023844.1:0-58220 GCA_009767595.1 Symbiodinium kawagutii
GATGACGATGAGCCAGCATTGCTGGTACGTCACTTGGCGAAAAGATAGTCAAAGATCCAGTGCAACACAATCCTAACGTGTCTCATCATAGAGAGTGTTTGCTTTTGGTGCCTGGCATGTCCAAGAAATCCTTGGTGTCCCACATTGGGCAAATAGATCATCAGTTTCATGTGCGTCGTAACTAGACATATATATAATCTCATCATCGCATGTTTCTAGTAATTAATCCATCTGAAAGAGCCTTCGTTCAATCCATCCCACTGCACCTATCACATGTTTTGCGCCCATCACGCCAGCCCGTTGAGGCTACTTCAAGTATGGACACGCTGCTGGCAAGCGATCGATCTTGGTGCAACCCACTGGCAACCCTGGTGTGAAGCAATCCATGTGGTCAGTGGGCGGGTTGGCGGCAAACTTCTATGAAGCAAGTGCTGGTAAGAAGGCCAGAAACAATTTGAAGAATTACTTTCCGAAAGCGGAAGAAGTTCACCGAAAACTTTGGCCCGGAATAGTTGTTCCCCAAATTCTTGTGGATGAGAATCGAGAAAGTTGGATGAATACATCATTGATGATGGCATACATCGTTGCTACTCTGACTGACCAGAAGCGACCAACTGCTTTCAGGGAAAGGTCACACCAACTTCTGAAGAGCATCATTGAAATGTTGGCTGTGTTCGAACCTACGCTACATTTTTTGATGGTGGATGCACTTGGAAACGGCTACTGGAGTGAACAGAAGTTGACAACGGCCACTGCATGCTTACCATGGTCAAAAGAATGGTTCCAGCAGCATTTGCTTATGACATTTGTGAATGATCTGGGCAATCCAAACTGCCCTTGGGTTAGCAGCTATCCGGTTGAAGGTAGGATCCATCTTGCGGATTGGATAGCCTTTAGCCTAGACCGTCCTGCTTGGATGTTCAAGAAGGCTGCACAAGAAATCCTTTGGGCTAAGCAAATCTGTGAGCGGAGTGCATTGGGTATTGTTACGGAGCTGGCCATGAGCATTGAAAAACTGATTTCCGATATCACGACCCTTCCAGACGCTCAAGCACGCAAGAAATCCAAGAGACTGTCCAAACTTCTGAAATGGAATTACGTGGCTAGTGCAATGGAGATGGTGCTTTCTGGAGAGGAACCTATGTCTGTACTATAGTCGCTTTAGCTTTTGTTTTACTACCACAAGTTTAAACATGTATGCTAACCACATCCAATGTAATTAAAAAATTATCAAACAGTACTCCATACTGTCACAAAACATTTCAGCTGGCTGAATGTCCACAACAAGACTGTTGGGGGATGTTGGTTTTTTTCATTCAGGTGGCAAATATATATGATATATTTAGATGTCTTTATGTGACTTTAAATAATCCTTGTATGGAATGCCCCTATGACAAGCTCACTCCAACCTGGCCTGTGTTCGATCGACATGCCAGCTAAGGAAAGATTTCTGAAGCCTGCACTCAACCGAGTTGGCGGCTCGAGCATTTCTGTGCCATCAGCTGCTTACCGTGTGAGTGCATCTTGGTCATACTGCTGGGATGTCGCTGGAGTTGAAGATCATTGGGAATGAATTGTGAAATCATAATGATCATACAATGGACCACTGCATACTTCCTGGAAACTCTTACTTTTCAATCCCATCCGACTCTGGCTAAGGTAAACGCACTTGCAGTTGCCCGTCGTCAACTTGTGGGTCAGAAACATATCAAGGCCGAAGGGGATTGGCAGGGTACTGGATGTTATATACTGGAATGTGGAAGGATGTGATGTTGGTTAGTGGCGTGGTCATCAGCATCATCTGCCACTACTTCTTCCTCCTTAACTGAGCTTGCTAATGCAATTGTTTGATAACATGCCCGCCAGATGCTATTCGATGGATCGGACGTAGCTGGCAAGCCCACCGAGCTCTTCTATGTCGTCGCACCACTGCTTGGTAAAGCTGCTTACTCCACCCCGCTTGCCCGGGGCCACAGAAAACTGGGTTCACCCAGGAGCAGTCCAAGGGTTGTGTGACAAAGTCGTTCCAGTAATTAATGCTTGAAAAGTGCCAAGTAACACTACTGGAATCAACAGGTGCTCGCAAATCCCAACCCAGCCTCAAAGCAGTTTCCCATAAGCCATAGTTTTGACAGGGGCTGGTTACGGTTGACCAACATGTTCTGTGATCATACCAAATCACCATTAGCATCATGCTTAATCAAGTTGTATGTTACTGTCCCGATCTAATGATGTGATGATATGATAATACAGGAAAACACAAGGGCAACTTCGGGAACTTGAGCAATCGCCGCATTTGACTCAGTCAGTGTGCAGTCACTGACCCAGTGTGGCACAGGCAGCAAATTCCATACATCATTGCACATCAGCGTGAGAAGTCCTCGGCAACATCTTCTTGGATGAGTTTTTAAAAACATGTTCAGGCCCAAAATTGCCAACACTCTGAAACACACTGTGTGTCGAAAAATTGCCAACACTCTGAAATTGCCAAACATTGAAGCACCATGTTTCCCGCATTCGATGCCATGGAGTTTGCCATGGGCCACGCAGAGATGTCAGTGGACCTCTCTCGGTTCACTGCCAACGATGGTGACGATGATGGGCCTGCGCCAACACACAGCTCTGTGATGTCAGCTCCCCCTTTTGAAGTCCCTTGGCCACGTCAGTTAGTTGAAGAACCACTTGACTTGGTTCATGTCAGCACTGCCAACTCAACCTCACACAACTCAAAACGTTGGTGTTATACTTAAGGGTTCAAACTTTTTAGCGAATGAAAAAAGGGGGTACCCAAACCTCCACCTGGCCCCCACCAACTTCGGATTTGCTAGCTCAAGATAATTTAAGAAGGGCTTGAAAGTTCAGCCTTGGCAGGCCAAGTATAATGTTATGTCACTGTTTTTTTTTCGAACCAAGAAACCAGCGCTAGGCGAACCATCCAATCCGCCAAGAGTCATGGGGCCCTGGGGTCATCTGAGAACCTGGGAATTTCATTCATCAATCATTCATTCAACTCAGGTTGGTGATGAAGATACGAGATTGACTATGGCGGCACGTTCTCTGCGAATGGCATGGGAAGTGGTTCGCCGAAAAGTCGATCGATCCATACTTCAGGCGCATCATTGATTGACAAGTCAAAACCGAGTTTTCTGTAATTCTGGCTCAGCCATGTTCTGATTACAGTCCATGTTTCTATGATTCATCGAATGATTCATCTTTGAAAGCGAATATCAAAACCAACTGTTTCTTTTCACTGGACCAACCCTACCTAGGGACTGGATTCCCGGATCTCTACTACTATCTCCTGACCCAAGTGCAGTGCTCATTCAATTCATGATTCCTTCTACTCGTCGCCCGGCTACCAGGCCTCCTTCTTGACGAAAGCACGGCTGATGTCTTCGTCCTGCACGGGCGTGTATACTGCTGAAGTGTGCGCTGCTCTGATTGAGAAGACCTTGTCAGCTTCTGCGTGTGGCATCTACTGTTCGATTCGCAGTGAGAGGTGCCATGAAGCTAAGCTTGCAACATATGATTGATTGTAACTGAGGGATCAAATTCATAATTCTGTGAGTCACTGTCAACTCAACTGCACTAGACAGACATACTTACTAATAATGTTTCACACTTTGTAATGTTGGTTTCTGATTAGTGTAACCCCCTATTATTACTAAGGTAATGAAAATAGATGAAACCAACAGGTAGATACTAATCAGAAACCAACATTAAATGACTCAGACAAATTCAGTCAACATGACATAAATTCAAGATTCCATGGTTCAAGACCTGATCAATCAATTTTGGTTTGCTTAAGCTAGCAGCCCAGGAATACAACACTCGTGCGCAACAAGTGATTCGTGACCACTGCAAATGGATCAACGAATGGAGCGAGACTTTCAAACCAGAGCCTCATGTGTTTTGCAACGTGCTAGAAATGGTGCCCGACTATTCTTTCAATGACAGGGACCCATTCGATGTTCGCAGAGCCCAAGTAGATTCTGCATGGCTGAATACCTGCCAGTTTTGCATCACCCATGGAGGATGGTGTAATTCACTGCGAAGTGTTGACGTGGACGTGAGCGGCCTTCCGTGTGAGGACAATAGTCAAGCCAATGTCAAGAGGAAGTATCTGGATGGAAACTATGGCAGCCTATATCTTGTGTGGGCGAAATACCACCGCACAGTACGCACGCCACTCCTCATTCTTGAGAACACCCCGGAGCCTTAGATGAATTAACTAAATGGTATCAATATGGTATCATCAATTTTTTTTGTGGCCAATGGGAAATCAAAAATAGTAAAACCAGTAGCAACTACAGTAGACAATATATACATATATATATATATATCTACAGCTCACCCTGCCCAGTGTCACCCACAACCAATGATATGATTATTGGCAATTAGTAATTAAGGTTGTGCATTTTTGGCTACAAAATACCACCACTTACCTGACATCAATCAATGTACATGTGTAAAATTAACTTCTTCCACTGGCAGGGTTTCTGTCCAGTGAATCTTTGCTTAAGGAGATCAAGATTGACCAGGTCATGGAATTGCTCGGCTCGGAGTATGCCATGGTGCAGCTTTTCGTCAAACCATCGGATGCGGGGCATGATGGCATCGCACGTCTCAGGACTTACATCTATATCTACAACAAGTTCATTGTGAAACCCCTGTTCGACCCACATGAACTGTATGCTGCAATCACCCATGAGATCACAAAAGTGGTAGCAACTAGGCCCGAAGACTACTTTGTCTCCTCCCAGCATGTGCGTGATCTGGACTTGCTGAATTTTGCGCTAAAGCGTGGCAAGGAATTTCACCAGGTGTCTTGCATGAACATTTACCATGTCATGATGTCGTTTAGTGTAAACTTCAAATATGTCGTTCAGTGATGATTCAAGCATGTCATGTCATCACCCCTAGTTCAAGCGACTTATGCCGTTGGTTCATTGACTGACTGAGGGCATTACCACCGGCTATGACCTTCTGAATGAAAGGGAACAGTTTCTCGTTTATCAGATGGATGTGATCTACAGGTTGCGGTATGGTGCGGAACCACAGGACAATGATTCATTGGTCTACTTCACTGGAGATCGAGCAGAGTTTGCGCTCACATGGTCAGCATCAAGTGGTAGGCTTCCAACATACCGAAAGAATGCCGCAAAGTTCATGCACAGACGAACATTGACGCTTCTCACAGGACAGGACAAGCTTTGTTCACTTGGTTGGCCCGTAAACAGGGCCTTGGCAGACAATATGTTGACCAGCCCAGTGCCTTCCATTGATCCAGACCGAAGTGATTTTTTGGCTGGGAACAGCATGCATGTTGGTAACTGTTCCATCGTGATGTTGGTGGGGCTGTGTTGTTTTGGATATTAAAATGATATCCAACTTAGATGCCAATGGCTGAATGACCAGTTCACAGCGGCTTTTTTGCAGCTTGAAAAAAGTAGTTGGTAGATGCTCACAGGGCAACTTTCAGTGATGGTCCAGACTCACTTGGCAGCATTCACTGATACATATCATATCTTGTCGATGTTAGTTCAGTTGCATGACTTCAGGATTTGATTCATTCATTGGGGATGGATTTCAGGGTTCAAGATTTGACTTCAGTGCTCATTTGGATTAGCTGCGTTCTAGTGACATGGCTGGCCGACCGCCTCACCCTCCGCCACCACCAAACAATGCGGGGCGTGGGCTGGTTGTGCTTCCAGCTGGCCCAAAGCCATTGACTCCGCCCAACCCTCCACGGCCACCAGCTATGAAAGCACCAGTGGCATCAGTGGCAGCTCCCTTTGTCCCAGTGCCAAAGGTAAAGTATGGTGGAGCAGTGCCTGCTTTTGCTCCAAAGTTTGGTGGTGTGCCTACACCGCCAGTCAATCCCAATTCCTTGGCTTTGGTTCCTGCTGGTGCTTCTGCTGCCCCAAGCTCGCATGCACTTGTTCCGGTGCCTCCTCCTACCTCGCATGCTCTTGTTCCAGTGCCTCCTACCTCGCATCATTCAGCGCCTCTTCCTACTGCAAATGCGCTTGTTTCAGTGCCTCCTATGTCAGGGTGCTTGGGCCCAACTTGGCATGGTTCCTTTGCTTCTGTGTATTTGTGTTTTGCCCATTCATTCCATACTGGCTGCAAGTTTGTTTTGATGATCTTAGTGTCCACTAGTAGGCATTGTTGTGTTAGTACTGCAATTTGCTGTATGATTAAAATTGATTTGTATTTTGCCATCACTATGGACGGCAATTGAGGATTGCATGGCCTGGTGGCGCTGGCGCAACTGATGTTCCTGCACCAAAGCCTAAGCAACCGCCGCAGCGGAGGCTGGCTTCAAGTGCTGGTGGTGGCAAGAAGGACACCAAGGAGAAGTACAGTACGAGCTATTCATCGATTGCTTTGGTGCCTGTCATTTGGCATTGAATGGATCGAACATTTCATTTCACACTGTGCATCATCAGGTTTTTTCATGCTCTTTATGTATAAGTAAAATGCTCTGCATTCTCTTTGACCACTTAAGTGATTGAATGATCAGCCAACTTGATTTCTTTCGGTCGCAATGCAAACCCCGGTCTAAGAATTGTCACCTCTGTGACTGGTTGCATGCGCTCTTGCCAGAGCGCTTCACCAGACTTTTCCTCAGCAAACTCAACAGAGACAGCCTTCTCAGTTTTCTCTTCCTTGCCACTGGATTGGTCCCAGGGGATCGTCTGCCGTCGTTTCCAGGCTATTCTTGAGAAACCTTTTTCCATGTTCATTCATTAGTAAGGATTTAAATTTGATCATTGTTTGCACTCTTGACAAGTAATGTGAAATAATTAGTATTGTTCCAAAATTTATTAACAATTATCAGCTTTACTTTATTGCAGCCAATTGTATCATTGCATCATTTCCTGATTCCTTCTAAGGTGGTATAAAGATGAAGTTATCCAGGCACTCGTTGCCGAGTATAACCGTCTCGGTCGCCCCCTTGACTCAGCAGACCTCAATCCTGACCAGATCGTGGAGTTTGTTGGCATGCATTTTCAACAGACAGTTGGCGCTGGCACTTGCCCTCCCCGCCCACCTGGTGCTGCTGCTATGCATGCTCCTGGTTCTGAACTGGTTGAACCTGCCCCTGCTGCCAGCACGGAGAATCCTATGCCTTTGTTCTTCGTTGTGAACTGCGCCAGTGAGAACAGTTCATGGCAGATGCAGGCTATTGACATCAATGGCGAGCTTGTCCAATCCATTCCTTTGCCAGACCCTGCCCCTGGCCAGTCCTACGGTGTGGTGTACAACAATGATTTTGGGTTTTGCTTGCAATGTGGTGCACAACAGCCGGTTCCATGTAATGACCTTCTCGTTGGTGGCGTGGAGACGGAATCAGCACCTGCGTTGCCACCAGGCGTTGCTGCATATTCTACTACCTTGCCTGGAATGGAGCCGATAGGAGGCAGGGTCCACAACTAAAGATATTGAAGTTACTGCTGTGAAGCACCCCAGAGCCCTAGAAAGCACCCAGTGCAATAAGCCACAAAGCACCCTTCAATATCTACAACTAAAGCAGGTTAAGTATGTTGCGTTCATGGATGACCCAAGCTTCTCGAGGTGTTAAGTTCAATCATGTCTGGGATCTGAAAATTTGGTTTCAAAAATTGCCAGCACTATATTATGTTCTGTTGGGTTTTCTTTGGATTTGTTTGAGGTCCCATATAGCTTTGGATATGTTTTGGGTCCATGTTGACAATGGATTGAAACAAGTGGTTGAAATGGTCAACCATTGAACACTTACCCCTGTCAGGTTCTTCCGGCCTGACTGGCTACACTGGACCTGGGCTAACTTCGGCTGATTTTGCTGAGGAGGAGAAGTAATTCCAAATCAGTTGAAGACAGCAGACACATGGCAATTTTGTCTTGGGAAACAATTTCAAATTCTGGAATGTGACCATTGTTAGTGGCCTTGTCACATGTATACTGTTTGTTCAACGTGGGTTCAAGAAGTCAAGCAACAACTTCCCTGAAGGATTTTTCTCCTGGTGCTGAGATGCCTGCTGTTAGTGTCCCTTCCATCATTGACAATCCAGACGGTTCCCAGTCATTGGAGCATGACGGCATGGTGCTTGATCTACCATCTGAGTCTCAGTGGGCTCTGGACATCATCAAAGGCGAGTTCTATGTGACTGCACCTGGACGCAGTGCCAAGTCGGTCAAAGGCTTGATGAAGCTCAAGCGTGTGAGGAAGTTGCTTGGATGTTTTGCGAGGGTGCTTGGGCTTGGGAAGTCAAATAATCACGTCTGACTAGTACCTTAAGAGACCAAAACATTCTCCTATACATTCACCAGCTAGATTTTGAAAGGTTTTCAAAAGCCTGCTACCAACCCTCAACCAAAACCAGTTCGGTTGAGGGTCACCTGTGTCCTTTGAAAGGTGTATCCCCAGAATCCTTGTTTTATTAGGTGATTGAAAGGTTTTGAGAGGTTCTGAGAGGATTTGAGAGGCTTTTGGGAAGCTTTGAGAGGGTTTGACACCAAAATCCTTGATTTAGTATGTGTTTGAGAGGTTTTGAGAGGTTTTGAGAGGCTCTCAAATCCTCTCAAATCCTCCCAAATCCTCCCAAATCCTCTAAAACCTGCATTCTTGGAGAACTTGGCTACAGGTTGGTAATTTGTCCTTGTAACCCAGTGTTTTGGCTCAGCCCAGTCAGCCCAGTGGCTCCCCGTGCTTTTTGCAGCTTGCTTTTCCAATGGTGTCATACCTGAAGGCAATGCCGCTGGCAAAATCGAAGCCACCAGTGGGGTTGGTGACAGTGATGGATCTCGATGTTGATTATCAGACTGACTGGGCTCAAATGGAAGCGGATTGGAGGGAAGTTTGGAAAGATGTACTGAACGCAGGCCCCAGTGATGAAGCACATGAAATCCATTCTGATGACTCTTCTTCCGTCATGCAGCCAGAGATCATTGACCTCGATAGTGATGATTCTGATTGCAATGCTGATACCAGCCGTGGCAATGATGGCATTCACACCATGGAGACCAATGAACCGGATCTGGTGGGTGCGGATGTGGGCCATCCATTAGACACTACCAGTGGCAATGTGGATTCTCATACTTTCTGGTTCAGTGAGCGTCAGGATTGGTGGGAGTATCTTGCCTTTGCAAACAGTCATTTTCATTTTTCACTTATTTCAAACCATCAGTAAGAAGCCTTCCCCCACAACCGCTCAAATGCATATAGAATTGGAATCCTTGAAACCAGGGTTGGTTTATTTAATGTGAGAGGGGAAAGAATATCCATGATTCCCTGAAAACCTGTCAACTTGAAAGAACCCCTTAGCCCTTGAACTGTATTCCCATTGTGTTAAATGAAAACTCTTGCAATGGTCCTGGTGAAATTGAATCCCATCTGATTGAGGTCGTCATGGGCTGTGCCTCCAGAATTTGATACATTGGCCCCTTTGGATACTTGGAGTCCGACTGATGCAATTTCTGATGGCGATCAGACCCCTCCAACTCCCCCTGATCTTGGACCTGTTCGAATCCGTAGCCGCAGCCCAAGACAGAGAACGGGACTGAACACTCCAACTTCGCAACGCTCCAGTGATCCCTCATGGATTGCTGACATTGACCCAGACTGGCGTGATACCAATGCCCCTACTCCAGAAGGCGTTCCTGGAACACCACCATTGCCGGACAACTGGCCTTGGCGTCATTTGCTTCATTCAGTGCCAGATCCAGCAACGCCTCCATTGCCGGCAGGGGAGGGTGGTCCATTCACACCCCCTCGTACGCCGGAGTGCCAATGATTGAACGCATGAGTTGCCTCATCAGGCAGAACTTAGTTACATGAATTATTGGTCCAAAAGTTGTGGGTCTTATATATATATAATTCATATCTCTTTCACCATCATTTGATCTGATGATTTATTTGATTGTTTGGCTTGGACAACAAGAATTTGTTTCTGATAATAATTCTGCCTGGCTCTTGGCAACAACATGCGCCAGTACAGGAACCTCTGCTCATAGCAGAGTGGATGAATGCAGATGCATTCTTGAATTTGCCTACTTCCGAATGGATGTGTGGCCTTAGCTTCATTTTTCATGAGCGCCAACGATAGCATTGCTAGTTGGATTTGGTAGGGTAGTTAAGTCATCAGCGGTTGAATGAAAGTCAAACAGCCCTGGTGAAAGTTGCAGAAAAAAAACATCGCAGGAGCACACGTTTTGATAGGCCAAGATGGTTATATAATCCAAATTCTTTAGTATGGGGAGTTCCCACAAATCCTGTTGCCTTTGGGTGTCACTGGATCAATTATTTTTGGGACAGCTGTTCACTGATGTGGGAGTGATCTAGATAAATCTTCATCTTTGCTACTTAGGTTGGAGCCTGTGGCTGTGGCCCCTGATGAGACATTGGCTGGGAAGCCGGCTGTAGAGCCGGAAGCGGAGCCAACTTCTGGTGGGGCAGTGGATGGTGGTGGTACAAGCACAACTCCTAAGTCCAATCCTCCTACTGAGTCCCCTGCGCCTGCTGTTCCGAAGACAGAGCCAGTGCCTAAGGCTAAGGCTGAGAACGATCCAAAGGCCAAAGGTCCATCCCCAACGCCGGCAAAGGCGTTGCCACCGTGAGCTAGTCAATCTGCTAGTTTTTCTTTGCTTCAGCTGACCCTGGGGGTTTTGCTCATTGTCAAGTTGACAGTTGTTCCAAAGATTTCCAAGAAAATCAAATCACCCTAGATTAGATCTTTGCAACACAAGTTGTATTGTTCATACTGCATTAAAGCCAGCCAGCAGCGTAGCAAGGACGGAGCAGGCCCTGCATATCACGTGGCGTGTTTTTGAAGCTGATCCATGTCCCAATAGAAAGTGTAGGTCATACCCACTAAGTGCATCATCAAATCCATTCACCAGTGCATCAGGGAGTGGATCTGGCTATGATTTGACTCTGACTTCTGGCTAGTGTCCCACAGCCGGAGCAAAACAACGAGCACGTGGCAGCTGGAGTAGTGAACTGGAGTACCAAAACACCCTGAGCCATGAATATCATATTCTACCACAAGAATAGTGCGATTAATGCTGCACTTTGAATATGTATATATGTCATGTAGATCTATCCAAAATATTTGCAGTACATAGAAAAATAGTTAAAGAGATGTGTATGTATGTATGTATGTATGTATGTATGTATGTATGTATGTATGTATGTATGTATGTATGTATGTATGTATGTATGTGGATGTATGTGGATGTATGTGGATGTATGTGGATGTATGTGGATGTATGTATGTATGTATATATATATATATGCCATTTTGGGTTCCCCCTCAAGAATCACTTGCTTTGCTAAGGCCTTGGACCCGTTCGCCTTGTCCCGTGACAATGAGGATGCAAGACTCATCAGGCACGTGTAGTTGTCGCTCAGTGCCCCCAGAGTTTTTGAAATTGATTCCAAAAATATCATCTAAATTGTTGGATGTCTAACATTTTGCGTTGACGTTGCATTGACTTATCTATTTGTCGACTCATTATGGGCAGTCCCTGCTACAAACAAACCACTCGCAGGTCATTCAACAAGAAGGTCAGCAACGCCTGCTTCGCAACTTGGCTGCGCCCAATCACAACTGCCCTTGAGTGCGCATGATGGATGATTGATAGATGTCACATCGGTACCCCTCATGAAAAGGCAACTGTAATCGTTTTTTGATTTTATGAACTGTCCCACTGGCCCACAGCTCAACTCGACTCAGGTATTGATGAAGGGCATGAACCACTCTCTCCATTTGCTGACGGGAAACCGCTTGGAAGCCTTCATGATCAAGGATTTCGATCCTTTGTCGCTGCGAGGTTCTGAGGGGATACAGAAAGCTAAATTGGACCCTCTGGCAGACCGGGCAATCTTGACAGTGGCGGCTCACCAGTGATTCAATACATCGTTCTATTTCCCAACCCATGAATAAACAAACCTTTTGATGTGATATCATGATGACCCCGTGATCAACATTCTTTCACTTACTTTGGAAGTCCGATGTTTTTTGGGAGGTGGGATCAACCATCATTGTGCTGTCACACAAATGGGGTGGCTTTCCCAAAGAATCTAAGGCTGCTGACGAAGAAGCAGTGGGGTTCCGCTGCTTCAACATACTGCTTTCGTTGGGTTTGCGTGGTATGGCAGTCCCTGATTGTTCACACGGTCAGTGGGGAGACTATGAGCGTGCTCTCGTTTCTGCAGGATTGAAAGGTGCATCCCTCAAATTGACGCTCATTTGTCAAGCTGGGTGTGGCCCCTACACATCAGGAAGAAATCATTGTACCAATCAGGCTGCTGCAGACTTCTTGCTTGAAGGGAAGGGGCCTGAATTCTTTGAACAACTGAATGGGGACTATTGCTTTGATCAAAGGGTACCTGAAGGTGAGGCACACCTCACTGCGGAGGATTGGATCCAATCTCCTGGTATTACCGGCAGGCTCAAACAGGCCACTCCATGTTGAAACGACTTGATGCATGTATTTAAAGTTTACACCTTTCAACCTTTTGTAACTGTTGATGTCACCAGTTGACGCAAACCAGCCATCCCCTCATTATATATTTTCACCATCCATCCCTCCACTCCATCCCTCCATCCCTCCATCCATCCATCCACCCAGTCCATGCATCCAACCAGCCAGTCAGCCAGCCAGCTAGCCAACCAACCAACCAACCAACCAACCAACCAACCAACCAACCAACATACATACACATACATACACATTTATACACATACATACACACACGCATACATACCTACATACATACATACATACATACATTCATACCTACATACCTACATATCTACATACTTACATACCTACTTACCTACTTACCTGCATACCAACATACCTACATATCTACATATCTACATACCTGCCTACCTACATATCTACAATTCTATCTATCTACCTACCAACCTAACTACTGACCTACCTACCTACCTACCTACACATACATACACATACATACACATACATACACATACATACACACATACCTACATACCTACATACCTACTTATCTACATATTTGCATACACATACATACACACATACACACATACCTACAAATCTACATACCTACCTACCTACCTACATACCTACATACCTACATATCTATCTACCTACCTACCTTACTACCTACATCCATACATACATACATACTTACATACATACATACATACATACATACATACATACATACGTTTCATGGGAGCATAGGTCCATGCAAACGGACAAGGAGAGATGCACACTACATTCACATGCTGACATGTAAGCAGCTAAGCATGAAGAGGTGTTAACACACCAATGGAAATACAATAGATACGTGCCCGCACAAGTAAATACATGATTTCAAATTGGCACACATTATGCTTGTTCAAGCATACACATGCACACACACACAGATACATTGCAGGTACAACCACATGATGTCTACACGTACAAAGTATTACATTATGCACACGAGGGTAAAAAAATACAACATAATATTTTTTCCAGACTTAGAAACAATTGAATCAGTCAATTCACCCTGGAAGGCAAAAAACAAAAGCTGGTTTGGGATCTCAGAGGCATATGCAATGCTGGATTCATGCTGGACTGTCCTAGCTGAAACCTCTCGCTTTGCACAAGTTCATCTTGAAAAGCTGGACGACGAAAGTGATTGGGACCGGGATGATGATGATGTCAATGATGACGAGGACAGAATGAATTGGCGTGAGGTATTTTCGAACAATAGCAATCAACCATCCTTTGCGATAGCAATGTAAGAATTATAAATGTTTATTTATATATGGACAATAGTAATGCACTTACTCGTTCATACCAATTTTTGGACAAGTTGGTCACTAAAGCAAACCATTGAGGAGGCTCAGGAGGGAGCAGAGACTTTGGACCCTCAAACCAAGAAGCAGCTGCAGCTGCTACGAGAGAACTACTCCAACACTGCTGCGTTTGCTGCCGACCTGTTGGGTGACCGTTTCTTGCAAAAGCAATCCAGGCTGATCTGCCTTGTCATTGAACCTTTGCACAGGGAGTACGCATATGACCTGGAGCGCCACTCTAAAGGTCAAACCGCTGTGCTTTATTGGCATGGGGACCGGTCATGTGGACACTGGTTTCAGAAGATGGTGGTCAACACCTTTGCTTTGATGAAGGATTCAACTGTGATTGATTTACTTGGTCTCAGACTACGACCTCTATCTCCCAACCTTGTCTTGGAACCTTCGAGCCCTTTGATTGCGCAGGACAAAAAACTTGTTGAGCAGTTTTTCCGGTTCATTGTTGAACTGACAGCAAACCGCTGTTGGAGCCAAAGCTTTTGGACTTTGCTGTTCCCCTACTGCATTGCTGGCTTGTATGCCACGAATTCCAGTGATCGTCATCGTTGCTCGTTGCTTTGCTCACGGTTGGCAGAGTCCTTGCTCAAGCTTGAAGACCTACTGCAAAAGGGCACCCGTGTTGCCGAACTATCGGCGTTGCGTGACACTTTAGGCACTGCAGACTGGGGACTCGTGCGTGAGATTCTCATCACGGGGTACAATGCCAATTGGAGCCATCAAGATGATGGTTTGCGTCAACTCGTGTTCAGCCTTTTCGCATCACCAGGATCCACAAAAGATGCTTTGGAATCCTGCTTCAACTGGTTGAAGGATTCTGCCAAATTGTCCAAATCCAAAAAGATGAATGCTTTCACAAAATATTTCTATACGATTGGCAATCCCTGGGTACGCCATGCAGGTGTACACCAGATTCGACCAACAATTGAAGATTTCAGAGTGATGATGGAAGAAGGATTTCTGGACTCTGAGGTCACACAACATCATTTGTTTGCCTACCAGAAAACACCGTTAGGGAAAGCCTTCCCTCGCCCACAAGCACTCCTTTCCAATGCCAAGATTCGAAAAGCAGGCTTCCACTCCAATCGCAATGCTGCCGCAGCCGCCGCATTCATGCTGCATGATGCTCCGAACAATTTCATTCATGCGTCAACTTGTTGGCCAGGCCTGGTGATAGAATTATCTATCAATCCTGTTGTTCTTGGTAGCTTGACATTAATCATTTTTGGATATGACCAAGAGATCCCCTGCAGGAGCTCTGTTCAAACGTGGGCACATCTATGTGAACACTCAGACCAATGATTACCACTTGTCTCTGGGCTTCATGGCTTATGGATGTCTGGCAATCCCGGTGAGGAGAAAGGACCAACGCAGGCAAAACTCACAACTCAGTGTGTGATATGTGTCATATCTTGTTGTTTGTCTTAGAGACTATTTCTGTTGATTTACCAATACTTACTTCACGTCACTTGATGTGATAACCATGGTTGGTTATGAATGATTGCTGTTGACACGTGTTCTGGTTTTAGTTGTTGAGTTATTCTTTGCTGTTGTCATTGAATTGTTGCAGCTTCTTGTTGTTATTCTTGTTGTTGCTGTTTGTTTTACTATTGTAAGGGTTAGGATAGTGCTTACAGTGTTGTAGAACGCATCAAAGCAGCACTCCTTATTTTGTATAGTTACTTGTTGAGGGGAATTAGGCATCATGTTGATTGGGTTGAGAAATATGTTCACCCGATTATCTGCCAACTGTTAGCTGGCCCCCAAAGAAATTGAACAACACCTTCAGTCTAGCTGATCCCAATTCTTGCTGCAGCTCTGATGACTAATTATCCACTGTTGGTTCCTTCATTCCACGTTCCTTCATTCATTGCGTGGTAAATCATCACATCGTGCAGGATGATTCCATCATCTTTGAGCCGGAGAAGAGCATGTTCCCCAAATGGATTTTCTGCTATTACCTCCATGATGACAACCCGTACAGGTTTGTTCCTACACAACCGTTGCCGCCAGCGTGCCTGCCACCGAGTGATGCTGGAAATGTCCCTGTTCAGATTGTTGTGACTGGCGACCCTGAACCAGTTGTCATTGCTTCATTGAGGACAGGGATCTTCCTGACAGTGAAGCAAATTCAGCAGGTGATTTTGGCTTTTCGCCTGGAAGAGCCAACATCTGGATCTGGAAAAAATGGGCGTGTTGTCAAGCTTGACTTGGCTTCCCATTTGATATCGAGCTTGTTCCCTACGGCTGAAGAAGTTGACAGAGCATTCATGATTACTTCACTGATGAAACGAAAGGTTATTCGACCAGAGGATGCCCCAGAATTGCTTTTGAAATTGACATCCTTGCTTGACACAAGTGAGGCCCAACATTTTAGCCGGATGAGGAAAGAAGCAGTGGATGAACTGAAAGTTGCTGCTATCAAGGAAAGAGCTCAAAGAAAGCAAAGCAATGCAGAGGCAGAGGAAAGAGTACCCAGCACTAAGCGCAAGCATGAGCACGAGGATGCAGAAGCAACGCCAGCAACATCATCGAGGGCAAGAGCGCCAGAAACAGATGGGGAGCATGCTAGGAAACTAGGTCGTTTGAATGTGAGGGCCCCGCCACAGTTCTTGAAGTTTTTTCCACTGGTGAGCTATTGCTATTTCAAGTGGCAGAAGAACTTGTCTCGAGTCTCAGTGGAGTTTGTCCAAAAAGAACGTTTCTTGAAACCTTATTTATTTCTGAAGTTTTCTGCTTGAGTACTTTTGTTGTTCTATTTTTGTGGTTTCCCAAATACTTGTTTTGGTCTGCCTCCCCTCCGTTTTTTCTGCCTGATGAGACCTCCTGGTGAACATAAGGTATGGGCCATGCTCAGCGAACCAAGACACAGAGATGGTATGATTCCCCTGATCCTTCGAAGGTGATTTCCAGTAAGCTTGATGCTTTAGAGACTGTGTTTGAATTTCTTTCAAGCACTTACCATCGCTACTGGCGGGATGAGGAAGGATATGATGCCTCCTATAATCCTCCGACTCGAGCAAGCCTCCAAGAGGCTTTGCAAGAGCTAGAGGGGTGATCACTGCAAGCCTCCGAGGAAAAAAACAGATGTGGGCGCACATTTATCATTGTTCCTGGTTCTGGCATTTCCTTTCTCTCATTTTCTATCCTTTCGATTTCCTGGTTCTACTAGCTGCTGGAATGATGAGGCTGTCACTTGCCTGATTCGAGACAGTTTAAGATTCTCAGACTTTGGGGGGTACCATTTGAGGGGGCCCAGTTGGAACCCTATCAATTAATGATCGTTAGTAATAGTTGATACTGGTCAATGGGTGATAATGAGTGATGATGCTATCAGCAATACCAACGATACAGTCTCCGAAGTGCTGATGGCGAGTTTGCAGGAGACACACCGGGTAGGTGCGAGAGTCTGTCAAGATAAGTCAATTCAAGGGCAGCAATAGCAGCCATGCCACAAAAATAATCAACATCAACAACAATGACAGCAACTACAACAGCAGCAACAACAACAACAACAACAACAGCAACCAGATGGTGCTTCATGATTGGTAGCGATTAGTTAATGATAGTGATCAAAAACAACATCAACAACAAAGAGCACAACCCAAACATGCGTTTCGCTTGGCTTGCGCCATGTGCGCAGTAGGTACGTTCGCATCGACGGCAAGGTGCAGAAGGACTGTCGCCAGGCAGATGGTTGATGCGCTGTACTTCTGAGCCAATGCATTTCAACAGGTGAAACATGGTGAAACTACTTCTGACAGGCGCACAGCAACTGAACAATTGCACCAACATAAGCCGATTTGTTCGCCATTGTTTCACCATTCCGCCAATTGACTGTTCATCACTCGTTTATCAGCCATCAACTACCATTGTCAATGATGCAAGGTGAATAGTCGTTAATAATCAGATTTCAGGTTTAAGATTCATTATGATTCATCACTAATCTCGATGATTTATGTAATTAACGGTTCTTGCTCTTAGATGTGGATCCAGCTATACGCACTGCTGCATGGCAGGGCCGCATCGAGCGCTTCCAAGATGATCCTGAAGTGGAAGTGGCCATTGTAGGGCTTGGGGAGCCCAGCATCCCAAGCAAAGTGTTTCGCTTGTGGACGGTCTGACAGGACAGTGTCTTTGATCTTGGGGGACCTTTATCGTTGAACCATGTTTGATCTCTAGAAACATGGATCTGCTGTACATGATGAAGCCGATAATGTGGCGGATGATGATGACGATAATGAAGCGGATGATGAGGATGATGACAATGGTGCTGCTGGGAATTTTGATGATGATGATGATGATGATGATGAGGATGAGGATGAGGATGAGGAGGAGGATGATGACGATGCGGACGAGGATCAGCATGCAGATGACCATGAGGATGAGAGAAGATGATGATGAGGATCAGGATACGGATGATGAGGGCAATGCGGATCAGAATGATGATGATGATGATGATGATGAGGAGGATGATGATGATGATGATGATGATGAGGAGGATGATGATGATGATGATGATGATGAGGAGGATGATGATGATGATGATGATGATGAGGAGGATGATGATGATGATGATGATGATGAGGAGGATGATGATGATGATGATGATGATGAGGAGGATGATGATGATGATGATGATGATGAGGAGGATGATGATGATGATGATGATGATGAGGAGGATGATGATGATGATGATGATGATGAGGAGGATGATGATGATGATGATGATGATGAGGAGGATGATGATGATGATGATGATGATGATGATGATGATGATGATGATGATGACGATGATGATGATGATGATGATGATGATGACTATGATGAGATTGAACATCCGTTCTTGGATTGGTATCCGACCTGTTTGATCTGTGACGGAAACTTAGGATGAAGGCTTGCGGTCACGGTGTGTCCCTGACCGCAGTCCGGGGCCCCGTGGATCCTGTTGTCGAGTTCTGCACTCTGGTGATCTAGCATAGCAATGGAAATTCATGGGAAAAACCATGGCTATGGGACATCCCCACTGAATGGTAATTGGTGGGTAAGCAGAGTTTCCCAGATCGATTTCCTACCAACCAATCGGAATCATAGTGTCATAGTGAATCTTAGCTGCTCAGCGCAGGACAATATACTGTATTTCGCGGGATATATGTCATATTTTTCTGGGTCCGGCAATCCACCGGAGAGTTGTGAAGCGTAGACCCAGCCGCGCATTCATTGTGGGTGTTGATAGACGGTGACATTTCTGATGATCATCATGATGCTCAATCTGGTTAACTGTAGGGGATAACAACAAGGAAGACCAAGGAATAATTACAGTGCTTATCACTGATGCTGCTGCTGATGATATTGATGCTGCTTCAGGTGCTGGTGCGCGGAGACAGCCCGATTGAAGCATTACGATATCATGTTAATTGATCTTTTCAACAAAATTGGGACCTACCCATTACACAATTACTGTAATCCAACATGGTCTCAAAAAATATGTGGTCCTTCAAAATCTCTTTCGGCAAGTACGCATCACTATATGTATACTAAACATCATCGAAAGGTGTTATTGACCACTATCATCCAAGAATGTCAACGGTTATTGACCACAATCAACCACTGCTAACCAGCCTAGTCGTGAAATAGTAAGCATAATTTACCATTAATCAACCTGGCAACCATCAAATATTGATCATCAAAAGAGATCAACCCTGGTCAGAGACTTAACCTGCCAGAGAGTTGACTCAACCATGGTCAACCATACAAGTCACCATAGTCAACCATGGTCCATTTGCTTGGGATGACGTCGGATGGTCCTCAGGCCGACACCGTGATCTTCGCGGAACTTTATTGGGTCCCAGCCACGTGCGCCTGCGGAACCGTGCCACGATGGGATTTGGTGGTTCAGGACCTATAAAGTCACGGGTGATGGTCTTTTTGCTGGAAATATGTTCTCATAATGTGTGTGTCTATATGTACATATATAGATATAGATAGATAGATAGATAGATAGATAGATAGATAGATAGATAGATAGAGATATATATCTGCAATACATGTATAGATCTGACTATGTGTTCCTATATCCAATTCGAAGACAGAATTTCATGATAGGTTGTATAGAAAATTATCTAGATAGATAAATCCATATATATATATATACGTATGTATGATTCTGTTAATATTGATAGTCTTAAATCTCTTTACGTAAATGTCTGTCTACCTGTTTGTTTGCCTGTCTGTCTGTTTGTTTGCCTGTCTGTCTGTCTGTCTGTCTGTCTATCTGTCTATCTATCTATCTATCTATCTATCTATCTATCTATCTATATTTATACGCATTTGTCTAGTTATTCGTTTTTATGTTTGCATTTCATTTTTGCTATGGCTAGTTTTGGCACGGTTCTAAAGCCATTGTTTTTAAAGATATGTGTACATAAATGCTTGTATAAATCTCTGGATGTCAATCTCTATCTCTCTTGATTCAATATATTTGAATGCAGTAGTATATCCACATTTCTCCCCAACAGCGTAGGCTACTGGGGCCTTCAGCCCAGATAAGCTTCGGCGTGTTCCGGTGCAGGTCCCAGGCCCAGGTTCCCGAAGGCTCCGGCAAGTTCCGTTCAAGGTTCTGGCGAGTTCCGGCGCAGTTGGCAAAGCAAGGTTCGCAAATTGCATTGGAACTTGCCGGAAACTTCTGGAACCTTGATCTGCCAACTGCGCTGGAACTTGCCGGAACCTTTTTCTGGGAAGGTTCCGGCAAGTCTTGGCGCAGTTTGCAGATCAAGATACAGTTCAGTTGGCAGATCAGATTTTGGAACATTCCAGCAAGTTCCGGTGCAGTTGGCAGATCAAGGTTCCGGAAGGTTCCGGGCGATTGAGGTGCAATTTCCTAGAGCAAGTTCCTGGAAAGTTCCAAGAGGTTGTGGTACAAAAATATGTTAAGCTAGATCGCCTGTTGGGGACGCCACCGAAGCTCATCACACAATGTCTTTATCACATTATATACTATCTATTTCAACTAAGTAATGTATTACCATCTCTCATTCCTCGCATATCATCTGGCAGATTGCTTCAAGCAGAAGCGCGAGTGCATCGACCGGGGTCCCGCCTGGCATGTTAAGAGGGAACCCTGGGCAGGGCTACCAGGGATAGAGGGAGGCGCTGGGGCAGGAGAGGCAGTGTCCATCCATGTTCTTTCAATAGGAAATAAGATCTACATCTATTAAAACAAATCCAGTAGAACAAATCTATGGATTGTACATTCACCTATCAAGATATATTCAAGAAAAAAAAGAAACGCATTTTGCACATTTTATTTCTATAGATGGACTCCGCAAACATTAAATTCATCCACTCCATTTGGGATTCGGATTTCTTGCACATTGCTTCACCAGAGATGCCAGGCTCCAACATGCAGCTCAAATCATCTACTGCGTGCCACTGCTCAGCCGGCTTAAGGGGTCCCAGGAAGCTGCTGTTTCCACAAAGTGATGGGCCCTTATTGATAAGCTGAAGTTGTTGGAATTTCGGAAGGCGGGCTTTGGCATCGAAGATGTTGCAGTCATCACAACTTGGGGTGAGGTTCAAGCCATAGCCACTTTTGCGCATAACATGATGGGCATTGGCCATCGAAAACATCCATGTGTGGGTGCGTTTACATCCGTTTGACGCAATGCATATAACTTGTTTACAACCTTAATGAGTTCTTGTTCAACTACGCACTTATGGATTGCATTCTTGTTGCAGTGACTGCCTGCAGAAGAGTACTGTGGATGGTATGAGTTCCACATGCCCTCTTTTGGATGGGATACTTCAACGGTTGTCAATTGAACATCTCCTTTTCGTTGTTGCAGGTTGTGTCCAAGTCACAAGGCTCTCAAATTTGTCACCCTCTAAGCCGCGGTTGTCAGTGAACTGCGGTGCCTGAACTGCGGTGCCTTGAACCAACGAGTGGGCCACATGGCGACGCGAACGCGTGACCCAGGTGGTGGAAGGCAAGCCTTTCATGGATGACACTGTGATCAAGCTCGGAGTCTCAGTGGTTCAGTGCAGTGCCTTCAGCGATTTCTACAACGGAACCATGGCTGGACCAACCAACGAGTTTCAGACATTTTTTGCTGAATGTTTGCATAGAAACGTACATAATTATGTATATAGATACAGTTATGTATGTAGACATTGCAGATCTATAATGTTTGGACAATCTATCCATGTGTGAAGAGCATGTACTGTATTAGTTAAGATATATGTCATTCATTGCATGTCTTTACATACACTCACATATATATGTATATGGGTATATTCGATATATTTTGATTAACATGTAATTGTACAAGGTGGGATCCCCTACTTGGCTATGCTGGTGCACATGATCAGGCAAATGATCGAAATAGCGAACCAGATAAATTGCGAATCTTAAGCAGCTTATAACGCTTGAGGGGCCCACATGGAATGCGTGCACTTGTATGAACATCTAGTGTATCAACATAATACTCATATCTGGTTGGTGGTTTGATTCACATTCTTTATATTTCCCTAATAATCATTGAGAAATGGTTGGTTGACTCATATTTTTCATAGGGGTGGTTCAACCACCAACCAGCATACGATCATATCTCCATATGGTGGTTTCTCAAAATAGGGGTACCCCCCAATCATCCACTATTCACCATTTATAGCAATAAACCGACCATAACTTTGGGGCTCCCTATGGCTTGAGAAACCCCCATATGATCATATGATCAACCATTATAACCATATATAAGCATTTTTAGCCACTACTTAATCCTATCTGATTTATACATCCCATGCGCCCCGGTGTAGGTTGTACCGGTTGCGGGTCTCCACCAGGAAGATCATGGACAAGGAGCGTGTGGCAGACCTCATCACGGATGGCGAAGAAGTCAAGCCGGGAAGCCAAGCCGCGGGGGCAAGGAACGTTGGACCCTGGAGGCGCGCTTTGCCATCAACTGATACGGCTATGGGTCAATATTAACCAACCAAGAATGGTGGATAATAAGTAGCAAAACTATAGGGAAATAATGGTTAATGATAGCAATATGGCGAGTTGGGTCAAGCAGTTGACCAACCAACTAATGGCTTAGAATGAACAACCAATGATAAGGAAAACAATGGTTTAATAATAGGGGAACCAGGGGTACGGGGTTTTGACCCACTGCCATATCTATATATGCCTAGAAACGGTATTGTACATGATTATATATGCTATTTTCACGGGTATTTGTCCACTTAAATCTTTTATTGTTTGTATTATATACCCTTGTATCTCCCATGACGATATTAGTGTTTGTTGCGTACTATACTACACTACTACATGCAATTATATGATGTCAAGAAGACGATAATGAAAGTATCAAGAGATATAAAGAAGTATCAACACTTAAGGATATCAGATGCATATACTGAATTTGATCATTTTTCCATGGAGTTCCTATGGGATTTTTGTGGGGAGCACTACCTGCGCTGCCATCACCGTGGTCGCTGAAACGGTCGAAACCGTCAGGAGGAGTCGCTTTGAATCCTTGGCAGGCGCGGCCGGCCGTTTCGAATCGGAAGCCGCACATGGGTAATATATGAGATATGATAACCATGATGCTTGATATGATGGTTGATAACTGGTTAACCACCAAATAGTTTCAAATGATATTGGGGGTCTAACTCGAACCCAAATCGCAAGCACTGTGGTGTACTAATGAATGAAAAGTGTGGTATCTAACCTTTATCCCAAAGACTTAATTGGTTAGATAGTAGCTAGTGGCTATAAACCAGGTATGTTCCAAATCACTATGATGGCACTCATCTACCGCTGAGGTGTATACCAAATGATCGGCTGTAGTTGTTTAGCCACTACCGCTGGTCAGTATCCCCTACCGGATTTTATTAACCACTATAAACCATAAAGCGTAGTGGTTGTTAATGGTTTCTAGTGGTCAATTGAAACTACCTATTGCTTACCATTATAGTTTGATTACCTATGCCACTTAATTACCACTACCAATATATTGTTTTAAAAACAGCTCCCAGTTGTTTAGCCTATAAGTTTAGCCTATAAAAGATAGCTTATAGTGGTTAATTACCACTACCATGACAGTTTAGCCTATAAAACAGCAACTGTGCTTCGCCACCCCATTGTTGGTTCACAGCTCCCAGTTCTGAGGATGATCGAGCCGGGGATCTCGAACGGCAGGCCATGGGGTTGGCCATGGCCGTCGTACTAAGCGACTCACCCAAGCAGGCCCATTCATAGGGCAACCTCCGGTGGTTAGTTATGGTGCCATGCATAGGTCCGGTGAATCACTTAGGTCCAAAATTTGGGGTCAAGCATTTTTGGACCCAAGTGTTGGTTCTGGATGGTTAATCCAATGTTCAAGGATTTGTACCAACTTACCAACGGCAATGGTAAATTTGTCCGTAAATGGTGAGGCTTGATTTCTTGAGAAAGGTTGGTCAGTGATCACTACCCATCATTTCAATCATTGTATACCATTGCCCATTATCAACCATTTTTTTGTAACGGTTACAACGTTGGCGGTGGTCCATGGGTCACTGCGACAAGGTCAACAGCGGTATGACAAATGTGCCAGTGCTTGAGAAGTGCTAAGGGTCAACAATGGTAAGTGAAAACGGTCCATGGTTCGCACTGATCGTTTGTGGTGGATGGGTGACGTGATGGGTGATGATAACACTCCGAATGAGAATCGATCACATAACCATTAGCTATATCAATCAATAGCTATAATCATTCGCTATATCAATGGGCTAACACATCACTAATCACCACTCTAGTAATGATCAGTGCCAGTGGTGATGCTTATTGCTAATGCTCGACCAGTCACTGATGCTATCGGGGTTGGTTCACAGGTCCCGTAGAGTTTCAGCGTCAAGCCATGGAAGTTCATGGGGGACGCTGTCCACGTGCAACAATTTCAGGTCCCAACACCACAAAGGAGTAGGCTTCCTCAAGTAGGGATGATATATTATGGCGAAAAATATGAAATGACACAACAAGTAGGCTCCCACACTCAACGACCGCTATATCATGATACACACATCCGTTAGCAAGGTGTCTAGGGGAAAACAAATTATTGTCACCCATGATTGGCCATGCCTACGCATGACTAAGCATGATTATCCCTGATGAATCATCACCAAGCATCAGGGACACGGACAGCAAAACTCTTCACCGACCAGGAGCGGCTAGTGGCACCGCGATGCAACCAGCTGGTCAGCACCCAGCATGGTGACACCGAAGGGCAGTGCTCGTTGTAAACGGCCAGGCTTTAAATGATAAGCCAGCGTTGACATCTAGCAATGGTGAATCTTGATCAATGATATTCACAATCAATGCTCAATCATGGATATTTTGCTGGTCCTCAAGTAACCTGGACACAGTAAGCACTGCTTGTACTTTTTTGCTGCCAATGCATTTGTGCACCCAAAGTTGCCAGGGGTCATCAGACAGCTCCCAGATTTACAACTCAATGCTTGCGCCCTGGGTGGGTCGTGTATAATACTACACGGTGAATAGAAATAAATGATTGAGGTAGCGGCGTGTGATCAAATCGGCGCTTGGAGCGACCAAAAACGTCGATGTACTGAGTGGAATCTATAAACCTTTGAGCTATTTTGGCATATCATTTGACCACATCATTTACCATCGAATAGTGCTCGACATCAACCCACTCATGACGATTCACCTATGAACACTGAGCACGATGAATTCCTGACATGGGTGAGATCTGATGGTTCCCTGGTTGGTGCCTTTGATTTGTACAAACATCCATAGTTCGGACCAGTAGCAGTGGCTGTGCAAAGCGAACGCGTGAACTCATGGAGTTTGCTGAAGCACACGTATCGTTCGTCTGGCCAAAACTAAAACCAAGACACTACTGCTCATGGTTGGACAACAACTGCTGTTTGAACATCCCATGAAGAATCAAGAATCATCAGTCATCACTTGTGAGGCAACCATGAATTGACCATCAATTTAATTACCCAGAAGAACAAGACCTTCCACTGGAGCAAGGCGACTACCATTTTCGCAGTGGGGCCCCGGCCCTGTCCCTTTAGCTGTTGCTGATATAGCTGGCATCATCATTTATCTGGAATACAAGGAGAATATGATTCAGTAACTCTAACGGAATGACAAATCATAAGATAATCGTTAGATTCCCTACAGTTACTGTCATTCCCTGATAGTTACTGAATCATATGCGCGTAAATGGAGTGATGATCTAAACACCTGTCACATCATCCAATCACGAGTCTCGGGGATTAGGTGTCTCGGGGCAGCTAACTTCAATGCCTCCGACCCTTCCTAGTTTGATGGTTGGTATCATGGTTGGCTTTGGCGCAGCAGTAACGGAGGCTTATGATGGATTCTAAGACTCTAAGACTGCCAGTTATCAACACTACTGGCATCTCTGATAGCCAACGACGTGGCTTTTCCCATGATTTCCCCAAAATGGCTTTTTCGTCGATCCCTCAGTCTTTTTTTGAAGCTCATCGTTCCACACGTGATGCACAAGTTGCCGCTCGGTCGCGCGGACAGCGCCAATGCGGAGAACTTTGATTTAATGCCAAGAAAGCCCCGCTGCGGAGGACGCGGGTGATGATGGCTGCTTGGGGACCTGTGAAAAAGATGACATAAATGGTATTAGAAAAAGGCATAGTCAGAGGATTACTGGAAGTATAGTATATGAATAGTATATGAATGGTATAGGAGGATATTACTTAGAATAAGGCATAGTATATGAATAGTATAGACAATCAATCAGAGTGATTGCTACAGGCAATGCTGTCAGTTCGATGTCACGATTAAGCATAGCCAAAGGTTCTGATATTATGAGCAGTTTCGCCATGCGTGTCGATACATATGGCGGTTTCTTACAATTGGTACCACCAAGTTAATGTTGGTTTATTACGAAAATGGTTAATTACTGAAGGATGATTTAGGAGTTACCCTATTTTGAGAAACATATATATATATAAATATATACATACATATATTTGTACACATGTCATCGCAACATCATCATCCGCACCACTGCAGACCCTTCACTGTATGCTGCAGCGAAAATGGTGATTGTGCCCGTTGTTTGGTGGCTGTGGACCTATGAAGGTTGTTCAATTTCATCAGCGCCGGTGGATGAGCAGCAAAGCTCGAAAACCGAGGAGATTTCATGGGCATACAATCCCAGTAGCTGAATGTATGGCATCATTTTATAGGTAAATGGAGGTAAATATACCATACATGGAGCAACCGGGAATGCACATGTTGTGATGCATGCCTGTTTTCACATTGCCATTCCCTGCAGCTGGAAAGAGCCAAGAAGGGCCCAGAAGGGCGCACTGGGCAGGGCTGACCCCACGAAAAGTTGGAAGGGTCAATGACTTCGGCATCTTCAAAGATACACGAGCAAACAACCAAGATTGACAACGAACAATTCATCAAGTTCTTGACATGGTTAATTAATAGCCACAGTTATCGTGATGAATATGGTGAGGTTCATCACTCTCAACCACAAATTATCAACTGACAGCTTTCAACACCAAGATCTACATTTCCAGCATTGACTTGTTGAGTGTAATTATCACCTAACCAGTGATAGTCCATAGCAAATGACTGGCAAGTCACCATGTACCATAGTGGCAATTATTGCTAATAATGAACACCTGATTATGATCAGGTTACTGATTGATATGTTGCTAAATCATGCTCACCAACGGTTCACAGATACCCTTGCTTTCTGAAGAACGGCCCATGATGTCCCATGTTTTGGGCCACAAACGCACCACTTGCATTCGACTCTCAGCTTTCCTGACCTCTGGTTCCATGGCTGGCTCGGGTATGGCTCGACAGAAGGCGCAGTTCAGAGGTTTCATCGTGGGCAACGCAACAGTGATTTAACGGCAACAATGACGAACAATGAGAAGGGCAGGGGATGACATACTGACAATGACAAACATCATTGCACGTCATTGCGTTCTGATGTTTGATTGTTCATTTCTAGAGTCATAGGACCTAAGGCTAGGCCGTTGAATGATTCCGTTGCAGTTAAGACACATTGAAAGTTGTTTTTTTTGCGTCATTGTATCGTGTTGTACCACTTGTTGGGTTGATAGGGAGGTTCGTGTCCAGTGGACTATAAACCACTTTTCGGATCTGCCAGTTGTCTTGCGAATGCTTCACAGTTGGGTGATGCCCTTATTATTGTTTTACAGAGAAGCTTTTCAAAGCCATGGTTGTAACTTTCTTCCAAGCTGAGCCAGCTGGTGAACTAATCAGTAGAACACATCCCATTTCCGGGTAGTAGAACGGGCAGCACTTGTGCTATGCCCGAACGCGTGTCGGGACGTCTGTTCGGAGATTGATTTTTTCGTGACCCTGTTCATTTCATATTCCAGTTCCCGCATGATAATAGATGTCTCGCGATGCTATGCCCCTCAACACGGCAAGTTGGGGACGCAAGTGCTCTAAGCCGAACCGGAAACAAGTGGCCCATGATTCTTATTGAAGTCCCCTGATTGAAGTAAAGTTTGATTCTAAACCCTGAAACCCTAAAATTGGAAACCCAGAAACCTTCAATCCTTAAACCCTGACAGAAAAAAAGACTCCTTTTTTGAAGTATTCCAAAACACAAAGTTGTGTTGGGGGTGGCATATTTGATTTCCGTCATCATAAACTAGTTAACCTTGTTAAGCCCTACGCACGTGCTGCCGCTGTTTCCAGGTGCATCACCAGCCATGATCAGCCATCATCCAGCAGGATTTTGACCTGTGGTTCACCAGCTATAGCCATGGTAAATGCAACAAACATCACCATCAATTGACGGAGCTATGACTACTGATGACCAATAGTAGCCTAACATAGCCTAGCCATGGCTAATGATGACCAGTATTAGTATTAGCCTTATCTAAACGGTTTAACCATGTGACAGCCTTGCTTCAGCACCCGTTGTATCACCATGTTGCAGCGCTGCCTGCCAGGCGGACCGCTGGGTGGACGAAACTGAAACGAGCATGGCGCTGCTTGCGACGGGTTTCATGGCGGTGAAACGCTGACCCCTCGCAGATGGTGCTGGTGGCCGTCATTGGTCGTCGTTGTCCTCGTTGTTGTCGTCCTCGTCGTTGTTGTTGTTGTTGTTGCTGCGAATGATTGAGCAAGACTGGTTGGCTGCTGCGAATGCTTGAGCAAGACTGGTAGTGGTGGTACTCGCAATGGTGGTACTGTAGCCAGATTACGACGGTTGATAGTAACCGAGATTGTTCTGTTCACCGGAATTCGTCTTCTTAATGACCACTCTTGTTCAAGCAAGCGCGGAGCACTTTTGTTTGATCATCAGCTAAGAATCGTTAGTGAGGCGTTAGTATTGATTAAAGACAACACCATTCTTGATATCCATCAACCACCAATAGTGGTATTACTGTAAGCCTCTAAAATCTTCATCAACCATTATCAGTCAGTCAACATTAGTTAGTGCCCATTATGATTAATTATTCATCATTCCTGAGTATAAATAGCTTGTAATCATTTGTGACCATGATTGTCCACTATTGAGTGACTCTTGATCATTGACTAGTATTACTGAATGAATGCGAATGACTACTTAGTAAGCATTGTTATTGATGAACTATTATAGACAATGAGGTAATGAACCACTAATTATGAGTCAATAACCAGTACTGATATGGGTCACTTGCTAGTCCATAGATGTTAATAACCATTAATTATTGGTCAATAACCATTCATAACCATTATTGTTATAACCATCATTGTTATAACCATTATATAGATCAATGAACTCATTCTCAATAATTGTTCATTGATCAACCACTAACATTGTTTGTTGACCGTGATTGGCTGCTGGGGGCAGGGATCTACCAACCATTATTGTTGATCATCAGTATTAAGTAGTAATCATCATTATTAACTAGTTACAGTGCTTACCATGATTAACCATTATTTATTATCATTGATGATTGTTAATCAGCCGACAACCATTATTGCTGTTGATGAGAACCACTGAGAACCACCATTCATAACCACTCATTATTGACCATGAATTAAACATAGATTATCAGTACAAACCATGAACAACCATTGATTTTAGTTGATCAACCACTAACCATGGTTAATAACCATTCAAATTCCATTCACAACCATTCAAACCATTGATCAACCAGTAACCATGATTAACAACCAGGGTTGATAACCATTCAGAATTAACCATGGTTAATCACCATGACCATTCAAAACCATTCACGACCACCACCTGTGATGGATTCATAACCAGTCATGACCACTAATTAACGTAACCACCATTTGAACCATTATTTATTACCACTCACCATGGTTAAAAACCATTCAGATTGACCATGGTTACTCACCATTACCATGCATAACCATTGGGTTGATTGGTAATGATCAACATGGATAACCATGATTATTGTTGATCATAACTGTTAATGTTGTCCATAACCATTATTCTTGATAGGTAATGATTGAGCATTGTTTTTTGTTGATCAACCGCTAACCATGGTTAATCCATTATTCATAAGCATTATTGTTGATCCACCACCAGCAGTGATCGCTGATCACTGGCCGAGTTTCAAGGCCTAGACCCATTGCTGGCGCTGCTCTGCGTCCGCCGACTGGGTGTGGCCATAAGGGTCATGGAGGGCCCAGGGGTAGCTGCCTAGGCGCGGGGGCCCGGGGTCAGGGACTTGGGGACCCAAGAATGGTTGGTTTATCAGATATCACTATATATGCTTGATATTGGATGATTTGGGGTCTCCGAATTTTTGAGAAACTACCATATGGATGAGAAAATGGGAAGAGATCCAGAGTCTCTCGGGCGCCAGACCAAGGGGTTCCAAGTTCTGCTTCCTCCAGTGATTGGTCTTTACAATCGGCAGGAAGCAATTCCCGGCTGAAACTCACCGCTGGGCCAAGCTGGAAACCAGTTTACCTTCCGTACAAATACGTACATCCTGAGTGCCGGCAGGGTTTAGATTCCCATCCTGGGTGGTGGATGGTGAGCACTGGCGCCGTTTCTCGTACCAGGTGAGGGCGAGCTGGCTGAGGATCTGTGAGTCCAGGCGGCAGTCACCTTGAGTTTGGGTACGACGACTGTATGGTGAAGGGTGAGGGATGATGGATGATGGTTTACAAGCACTGACTAATACAGTTGGATTATAGTGAAATATAGTAAATATGTATGTAAATCATTGTAAATATAAGTTCCCTTTGTTGTTCTTGGTTGATCATTGTCAATTCATGATTTGCAATGGTCGAGAATCGACAACAAATAATGGCTAAAAATGGTTGCTGGTTGATCAATGAGTATGCTGGTGGTCTTATAGGGTGTAGTGAAGGACCGCTAGCAGCAAACACTGTGTGGTTGTCAACAAATGCCTCGTGCGATATGACCACAAACCTGTTGATTATTGAATGTGATTAGGGATGGGTCAGGGTAGCATCATTCTTTGACCCCAATGTCAAGAATAGCTTTTCATGAAGGGTCTAATAACAATCATTGATGGCCAACATGCTTAGCGAGTGGCTGCCAATGATCAACTCAAAAAGGCAAAAGTACTACAGACTATCAACGGTGACTCTAGCCATGAGTATCCAATCCTTAATGATCAATAAATGCTTAGCCATGGGTACAACCAATGGCAGCCTTGGGAACATGGGGGTAGCCTTGGTTTTTTTTGGCTCTGGCGTGGCATCCCATGGCATCTTTATTCCTAGCCATGCGTATTTCAACGAGGAGTCATCCGCTGATCTTTCCAGCAGCTGATGAGTGAACCCTCATGCGAGTGGCCCCTGGGCGAACCAACGGTTGATGCTACCCCTGTTATCACAATCACTGGTGAAACTGAAGTACTTGGCTAGTGCCATGATAAGTAGCCACTTGGTACACCCATGATTAATTAACCATTCACATACCACCGATTGGCTTTAGATCGACATACCGCCAGTATGCTTCATCCTTGTATGTTTTTATCACCGCTGCAGGCTGAGGGACAAGGTTTTTGTGTAACGGGGAGCAGTTGATTAATATGGTGGTTTCTCAAAATAGGGGTACCCCCAAATCATCTAGTTATGAACCACTTATAGTAGTAAACCTGCCATTTTTGGGGTTCCCCATTTTGAGAAACCGCCATATGGTTTCCCAGTTCATCGGTTATGATATGTTATGATGACCCTGGGATTTCATCGATTCCTAGCTGATTGGAATGCCATCAGCATCCCCTGGCCCCAACCAGTTGGGTCAATGATTCAAAGTTGAAGTGACTGATTGTGACTGACAATACATAAGTATAAAAGTTATATAACCTATATTTTATGATGGGCTATGATGACTCCTACAATCCCATGCCTTCGGATTGGATCATGAAACAATCCGTTGCTTTATCAGCATCCCTGGTGGTACCTGGAAGAAGTCGCCGGTTGTGAGGTCGGAAGCACATGATATGATCACAACTTTCACCAGCGGTTCCTTTCGCCACGCCCACGTCATCAAGCAAATCATCGGAACTGGTCGCTATCTATGCCAGGTCAGAGTTGATTGTTGGCATAGATAGCTTGGCATCAATAACCCATGTCAACAATCTTGATTACTATCCTATGATTAGTAAAGGATTGAAAGCACCTGATGCATATTTCCATTCAGCGACGCCACCAGGTCACCATATTTTGGTGCGGTTGACCAGCGACTTCTGCTGTGGGACCTGATGAGATCTCTACCTAGGGCCATTCCCATGCGAATCTGCACGGAAGGCAAACGGATGAGTTGGCAGCAAAATGAAACAACATACTTAAGTTGAGAAGTGAAGTGCAATAAAAATGATACCCTGTGCCCAAGGGCATCCGGACCCACCTTGGGCTCTTAGGCTCCTTTTTGTCCAAGGGCAAAGGCTGAGGTCTACCTTGTTGCTTTTCCGGGCTTGATGTCAAATGACATGAACCTTTATGGATTTCTACCCTGCAAAAACTCAGAGGTTTTTTTTGCTGGGTGATGCCTGTGGCCTGCATCGATTGCCATTCTTGGACTCCTGGAACAACCACCAGGCGCGCAATTTTCACGGTTGAAGATCGCATGAGCCCTTGAAAGCCCACCTCCTGGGAAGATCTTAGGATGTCAAAATATCTTGAACCCGATCAGATCAGTCAAGTTTCTGCAGGAACTGTGCTCTTAACACGGTCTGGTCCCGGGTTGGAATGCTTGAGCTGGGTCTTGCGCTAGGCCAATGGAACCACCAGATGGGATACATCCAGGAGTTCAAATGAGGTCCAAATGAGGTCCAAATGGGTGTTTCCAGCTCGCAGTATCCCTGTAGTTGCCATACCTTCTTGTGGCCTTGCTTAGTAGGGAAACTGCCATTTAGGGTGGGTACAGTACACCATCTGTAGTCCCCGTGCCAAAAAATACTTCAAAGTGATGCTTCAACTAATGACAAAAGTGCGACTTAGATCAGGGAGGAAAGGGTTGCACGGAGTGGCAAGACGGGTCGTGTGGCATGCCCTTGCTGGCCGGATTTGATGAACATTCGATCCCAACAATTACACGCTTTGGTCTCGCGTTATGCTTGAGCTGGGTCTTGCCCTAGGCCGATGGAACCACCAGATTGGATCCATCCAGGAGTCCAAATGAGGTCCAAATGGGCGTTTCCAGCTCGCAGTACCCCTTTGGCTACCATACGAGAGAAAGGCCAAACTCTCCGCCTTCAACTTTACTGTTCGGCTGGAATTTGATCAGGAAATAGCCCCGAGGCCCGTAAAACGATCTACTTAACTCCCAAAAACAACAACCTAAGAAACCCTAAGATGACTAGAGATGTCGAGTGCGGTGGTGTCAATCGCCACCTTCTGAAGCCATACCCATGATGTCTTCCCATTGACTTGCCACCAGTCCACCAGGGCCGGGCCCCCCTGCAGCCCTGCTTGGTGGAGACGTGTCCCGGAATGGTACCGCCTCTCCCCAGAGATGCAAGGGGCGATCCTTGGACTGAGGCGCTAAGATTGGTTGGAGCTGAGTGAACCATTGAACAAGCTAGTTCTGACCATGCAGCTGGTACTTACCATCCAAACTAGCCACAACTTGGTGATGCTTAATCAACTCGTAACAAACGAGTTCCACCGCTACATCAGTAGTTACCGGAGTTATAAACATGGAGTTGTAGTCAGTTGTTGTGTGGGTGACATGCTGCGCGTGCATATCAGCACGCAGTTGTTTACAGTTAAGAGATTCCCAGATTTTTTCTAAAATACGCCCGGCCTTGGGACGATAAGCAGAAAGGTAACAAAATGATAAGCACATTTTCACCAAATGTCCTTTGTCCATGAGTTGCCCACTGGGCCCATCCAGTAATGATGCGTTGAAATCGATTGTGTGAAAGGCTTGTGACCGCGCCAGATTCAACACTTTGTTGCCGACAGCAGCGCAGGATAATTGTCCAGGCAAAGCCAGAGAGTGGTATCCAATATGATGATCTGGAAATGTAAAGCAATAGCATGCAATAGCAAAGGAAAATACAAGTAATCGAGATGCACCAGAGGATGACCTGGAAGCAAACAAGTAATTGACTCCGCATCAAGAGCGTGTTGAGAGGGTGTCCCGTCACCAAACACTAGGAAACGATATAGCAAACTCCCAAAAAGGATAACAATGTTCAAATTCTTTGAATTTAGTTCGAGGTATTTCCGCTCGATCATACGTAGTTGTAGTCTTGCTTCGTAGGAAAACTGCCACTGTGGGGGGGTACAGTACACCATTTGTAGTTCCCACTGCCAAAAAATACTTCAAAGTGATGCTTAAAGTAATGAGAAAGGTGCGACTTAGATCAGGGAGGAAAGGGTAGCACGGAGTGGCAAGAAGGGTCGTGTGGCATGCCCTTGCTGGCCGGATTTGATGAACATTCGATCCCAACAATGAATGCTAACCCTTTAAAAAGCACAGTAGTTTTTCGCATGCGAATCTGCATGGAAGGCAACCAGACAAGTCGGCAACAAGCTGATACAACATGCTGAGAAGTGAAGTGGAATGTGGCCGGATTTGATGAAGATTCAGCCCCAACAAGTAATGCGGACCCTTTAGAAAGAACGATAGTTTTTCAAGTTCTCTCTCTAAAAGGCACAGGCTGCTTTTGCAGAAATTCCAATCATCCTTTTTTCGAAGCTCAGTCGGCCATGCCGCTGCAGACGTGGTCTGAAAATTGTTCGAAACAGATGAAAGCCAGACACCAGCTGCAACCTGATGCCACATCGCCAGCTGATTGGTTCCCTTGGAAGCATGAGTAGCGCTACAGTTGCAGTTTCTTGCTTCAAGATGAGTGGTGGGATAGTACCTGGTTGGTTAGTACTGCTTACTAGGCTTAATAAGCAAGTGTATAGTGATCAATACTGAATTCGTAGTGGTGAGTCCCTGTGAGCCAGACTCCCTTGCGACCACCTTGATGTCACCTGGGCGTACCGTTTGTTGCTGTTGGGCTGCTTGTCATGTCACCTTGGGTCTCGAACGAAGATTTCAAATGGATATGCACCATAGATGCGATAGGCAGTTTGCTTCCGAATGCCCAACGATGACAGACAGTCCGATCCTCTCCCTTTTCCAAAGTCAATGGAAATGCAATCGTTTCTTGATCCGGTGGAAGATTGAGACCTTCAAACGTGCTTCATCTTTTGGCAACAGATTTGTTGCGTGCATCATGAGTGGTCCAGAATAAGATGTACAAATCAGGAACCATGGAAGCAGATGTCATCAGGTTGTTACAGTAAATTCGACCATGTGCAAGTTGCAGTTGCCCCAAGAGAGACGGCAAGATGCACTTAATCCCAATAAGAAACCAAGAAAGCGACCTGCAATTGACATGTTTGTGCACAAAAGGTGCGCTGCATGAGACACAAGGGGTGTGAGATAGGACATGAATAACTGCAGCTTCTATCAATGTAAAACTGGTTACTTCCAGCTGGGGAAGCTCCAACGTCACAAGACCATGTGCTGGGCACATCTCAGCAACTCTCAAGGCAAAGTGCTCCAGAAACTTCCAGAAAAGCTAATGAAGTGCCTCAAGCATCGCCGTGTTTCCCGACGTTTGAAACCGAGAGATTTCTGTAGGAGGCACTGGACGCGCTGGACGAGTTGCCGCAAGTTGCCGCTGGCTTGCCAAGCTTGGCTGGACACTTTTCCACGGAAACTTGGCCTGTTTCTTGCGCAACGCCGATCGCAGCTAGCAGCTACCCCCTGGAGTTGCAGCGAAAAGATGTGCTTGGCCATTGCCAGATGATAAGAGATTGGCAGATGTGTCACTTGAAACCAGCAGTCACCAACTTCTCCCGGAAATCTGGGTCAACAGCGATGAAGTTGAAGCTGACCGCGGTTTGATTTGCCAACACAGCGCCTTGGTCTCAAGACAGCGCCTCGTGTTTGAAGAATCAGCACCTTGCAGCAGCTTTCCAAGGATGTCTGACGTGACCTTGTGACTGTCTGAACCTTGGCTTGCGGCCAACCTCAGCGGAAAGGCCCCAAGGCTGACGCCTGGCCTTCAGCACCCGGCAGTGTGCAGAAATGGATCAAGGTCCATGGTCAAAAGCCTTGGGACGGCCCTTCGGAAAGCTGCTGGGAGCCTGGAATTTCCGGTGGGAACTGGGCTAAATGTGCGTTTCGTTGATGTCCGGCACAGGCCAGTGGCGGCCACCGTGACATGACGTGAAGCGATCCATACTTCGGCACCTGGCTGAAAGTCCCAAGGAGCTTCGACCAACCGATGTGCTCAAGACTTTTCGCAGGTCCTGCCCCAAGACCGAAAGAGGCACCATTTTCAATTCATGAAAAGATGCACTCTTTTGCGAGGGTTTCACATGACTAGTTTTGTCCAGGTCTTAAAAAGGAAAGCTGGGGTAGATTTCTTCTAGCAGTCGGCATCTGTATCATCTGTACTTTGGTGTTTACGTTCCTTTCAAAGTCGACTCGTTCAAGAGAGCCAACTTCTAGCAGGCCGATGTGACTGCTGACACTGCTGGCACCTCGGTAACCTCGGTATCTTGGTGTGTTCATCTTGGATCCAGCACTTGTTCCATCTTGTTCCCCCACAAAGCAACATGCACTTTGACACAACGAAGGGCAGTTCCACGATGGTTGTTTTTTCCCACCTGTTGGGCTTCTACCTGCGGGGGCCTAGGTTCCAACAGCCTCTGATAATGGCAGCTTTGGGAAGGGGAACTGGACAACTGTGATCTTGGATCCCATCGCAGTGCACAGATTGAGGTCACAACTTGCATTTTGAGACTCGAGCGTAGCCAGTGTGGTCATCCTGTTGAAATTGGATCGCTCGGTTCTGATTTCTATCCATGCAAGGAATCCTGAGAATGAGGCAACGGAAGCAGTGCGCCTGCTCACTCGCATGACTTGAGGAAGGCTCCTGGTGCTCCAGATAGGACGCATGGTGCTAAAGGATCACATGCCATGACGGTTCTGCAAAGATGTCATTTCCTGTGCCATGACTTGGTTCGGAAACGGGGCATGTCCAAGTTGTGTAGGCCAAGAAGGGTGCCTCTAAAGGTGCGAAGCCAGACTTACAAAGTGGACTTCCAACTGGCGGCTTGGCTAAGAAGCCCTGAGTTCTGTCCTTAAGGCAAGCCTCAAGCGCTGAATTTTTGGACCAACTCCAAGGAGTGCAGTTTCCCTGCTCAAAGGTGCCATATGTGTGAGACAGACACCATGGATGCCACGGATTTCGAGATTTTGGGCTCGCTCGTTGCCGGTCTTTGAACCGCTTGCTGCACCCAGCCCAGCCTTTGTGGCCATCGCCGACCAATTACCCCCAGCTCGGGCTTAGGCCGATCTGGGACGACATCACAGGTGGCCGTTTTGTTGATCTTGGTGTGACCGGCAACTCCCAAAGTCTATGAAAACAGTGGACGCCAGTGGCCGCTACGAGACAGTGATAGCCTTTGGGCCCCACCTTTCATCTCCTTCCCAGAGCTCGGCCTTGCACCTTGCTTGGTTCTGTGCTAAGTCCCGCCTTGCAGTCGATCAGCACTCAGCATGGGAGCTGAACCGTCGCCTAAGGGCTGGTGCTTTGCATCGTTCTGCTCCCATGGATGGCAGGGAGTCGGACCAAGCCCTGTGAAACACTCAACTCCCAAACCTACCGCGACTGCCACGCGGTCAGGGGCTGCGATTGTTATGAGCAACGAGCAGGTGTTGGTCATCAATTCTCAGGGTGCGACCTTTGCGGGAAACCTTTTGTTGGTTGACGACCATCTAGTGACCATAGCACCATGGTCCACAAGTAACCATGCGCACGGCCTAACCACCACTAGCCATCACTGCTAGCACTGCTCGCCATCATTGTTTCTCGCTCGTCACCATGAGCAGCCATGACTCATTGCCGACCATGGTCCCTGCTGCAGCTTTGACAAGACCACGTGGGACGATGGTGAAGGGGCGGAAGTCTATGGTGGGGCAGATCAGTTGAGAGTACCAGAAGGCCTGGGAAGGGTAAAGGTTGGACAGGCCCACGGAATGATGGCTGATGATGGCTGATGATAGCAGTGATTTGTATGATGGCGGTGTAAGGTAAGGTGTTTTCATGTCTTTGATACGGTCCAATTTTATCCAATTTTGATTATATAGCAATCATCAATCATTGATGGACCAGGAAGGACAACCAGCTAGTGGAACACCATGGAGTAAATCTTGTTGACAATGGACATCACCAATTTGTAGGTCGTTTTCTCAAGCTGTTAGAGTCGGACTTCACAGAGGACATCTGATCGTCGTATTTGCAGTCCTGCACCTGATATCTGGGGTTGTCATCCTTTGAAATGGCTATGGGTCAATATTAACCAGCCAATTTTCTAGGACAATAACCACCCACAATAGGAAAAACCATGGCTAATGATGGGGAACCAGGGGGACTAAGGGTTTTGACCCATAGCCACATGCTGCTTCCCATAGCTAGTTGTTTCCCTACGGAGAGTAGTCACACCTTGGGATAGTGGAGATTCCTGGGGGCAGCTGACACACATCGGAGTTCTATCAATGATCCTTGGAGCTTTGTATGCGTCAATGCTGGGGACCAGTGACGGGGGAAGTATGCTGAAGCTTTTGAAGCTCGAGAGATTTGTTGGTCCTCATTTTTTGATGAGTGGAAACAACCACGGAAACACCGTCGCGGACTGCGTTTCCCCGAGAATGATTGATCAATAAACCCGTCAAAATAATCAAATATGGATTACTATGGGAAATTGCCACATGTTAACCACTAAAATGATAAGTCGCATGTTAATTACTAGAATGATATGTTCCATCCAAAATTATTGGTGAAATCTGCGCATTTCTCGGTGGCAGGGTGCACCGCAACAGATCTGCGCTTTCTTGCAGGTTGCGTCGGTGGTCGGTGCGCCGCGTGGTCGGTGAAGGCCGCGTAGCGGCTGGTTTCGCTTGACCATCACATGGCTTGCAAGAAAATGTGATGGCATCCTTGATGGGATCATGGGATCCTTGATGGGTTTTTTTTTGGATACTTGATGGTATCCTTGATGTATCCCTAGGGGGGGATCCATTTTCTCGGTTACTTGGAAGCCCAAAGTATCGCAAAGTTATGGATAGTTTATGACTACAATGGAAAGGAGGACTTAACAATTATTAGATGATTTGGGGGTTCCCCCGTGCTGTGACTTGAGAAGATGATTTCATATGACTTCCTTTGATGTCCTTTGAATTTCTATTTGGCGGTTTCAATCTTCTTCTAGAAAACAGCCAAGGATGCCTGGGAAGGATTATCTCATGGACCAAAATGAGTGGGATGGATGGGATGTAACCGCCAACCAGTATCAACGAGTGAGGAATCATTTCTTGGATCCCAATCTTTATCGAGCATAGGGTCCCGAATCGATACTCCGATCAATGTAACCACCTGTAAAATGTAGTTCATACCAACTTCGCTGTGGGAGATCCATATGATGTTTGCAAATGTTTGCCATCATCAACTATAGGGAGAGAGAGAGAGAGAGACGAATGAGATCAGAAATGGTCCACCACTGCGATCTTTCTCCCTTGGTGTCTCCCCACCCCTGGCGAGGCGGACGACACGGTGCTGCTGAGCTGTGCCACCGCTGTGCAGAGGTCTGGCTGCCGCACCTCAGCACCTCAGCGCCTCGCCATGGGAATGGGCCAATGGGAGCTTTGAAGTGTCAACTTCCATGGAACAACAAAGAACTACAGTAATTGTTCATGGTTGACAACTGGTAATTTACCATTAGCAATTACCATTTGATACTTGATGGGCAATTCCATTACCAAGTATCAAATGGTAATTGTTAATGGTAAAAACTACAGTAACAACTACAGTAACAACTACAGTAACAACTACAGTAACAACTACCAACAAGGACTACTGACCTCCATGTATACAACAAAACAACGAAGAACTAACAACTATCAAGGACCAACTTTCATTGAACAACTGCCAACTATCCCAACTTCCATTGAACAAGTACCAACCTCCATCCAACAAGTCCCAACTGCCAACTTCCAACCAACAACATGCCGCAACATGATGCCCAGATGCTGGCGTGGGCAATGAACCCGCCACGTGCATGTTGCAAGGCCCTGGACGCTATGGAGTTCAACATCATCTACCATCATCAACCATCACCATGAAGTCTTGGCCATAGTAAACATGGGTGTTTCTCAAAAACAGGGGACCCCCAAATCATCCAATATTGATCATTTATAACAATAAACCAACCATTTTTGGGGGTTCCCTATTTGGAGAAACCACCAACCAGGTTAGTCTCCACAATAAATCATGAATAAGTCATCATGATCAGAATGAACCACAGAATGAACCACCATAATTATCCACCATGAACCACCATTGGTCACCGCATCAACTCTGACTCGTAGCCCAGGCACCACGTCCCGGCTCCCCGCTGGCGGCTTTTTTCTGCCGCTGCCCGTACGGTGCAGCTGGCAGCGCACGCGCCGTGCTGAGCCGTGCCGCCCTGGGTGTCAAGCCGCGCCACTTGGCAGAGCAGTTTGCTGCTACTGGAGACTGGTTATGGTGAAGGGAATGGTTAAGGATATGGTTAATAAACCATTAGCAATAGTTGTGATTAATAATGGTCGATTAAGAATGGTTATTGACAATATCATGGCTAATTGATAATGGCTAATGATGGTCAATAATGGTTATTAGTAGTCTATAGTTATTAGTAAAGCTTATTAATAATGGTTTATTAGTAATGGTTAACAATAACGGCTGATAATAATGGCCAACAATGGTTTTGCCGCTGAATGTCCAAGGGGACTATGTTATGGGCCAGCAATTGCGAGCCCTGAACACAAATTGCAAGCGGCTTGCACTGGTTAATAGTTATCCAACTATCCAATGATAATGGCTGATAGTGGTTGTCAATGATATCAGTACTAACAGTGGTAATCAGTAATGTTTGATATTCATATTTTTAGCATGTATTGTTTTTTTTTTAGCCGGTGGCTACTGATATGACGATTATATATTAATGGTCAAGAAAAACGGTCTTCTAATGGATAGTAGTGTTCAATGGCTGTCCAATTATAATGGCTAGGATTATCTATATAGTTGCCAATATTCTCAGCAATGGCAAAAAGTTGTTGATTGCAGCCATTATTGGTTATTACTAATGGCTACATGTAAGCGCGTTTGATTATGTGTTGGCTATCAGGAATGATTGATACGAATGACTAGTGTTTGATTATAATTATCCACTGGCAAATCAATGGCTATCAGGAATGGCTAATAGTGGTTTATTATATGATGATTGATGAGAACTGACAATCATTCATGTAGTTTTGGCCTTAAGACTGGTTGCTTGTATGATGTATGATGATTAGTAATGGTAAGGAATAATGCTTCATGAATGATGATGGTTGATGATGCTTAGTGATGGTTAATGATGGTTTCTCAATCGTGATCAGGCTTTTCAAGGGCAAACACCATTTCTATGAAGACACCATGGAACGCACGGATGCGCACACAGAAAACCTGAAGACCTCCAGACACGGCTGCTGAATCCCCCAGGGTCCCGCAGCTGCTGAACTCTTTCATTGCCCAATGCAGCCACGGTTTTTCACCCCGGTCACCCTGGTCATTTGAAGTACCACCAGATGTTGTCAGCCTCATTTTCTACAGTTTTGACGCACCAGGGTTTCTTCTTCTCAAAGCACACGTTCACTTGATTTCGTGGTCAATATTTGGTGAGGTCTGGTGAGGTCGGTAAGTGTCTCAATGTTCGCATTACAAGCTGCGATCGATCAAGGTCCCTTCAACAAATTTCAAGATCCAGCCTTTGAACTCACAACAGTCTCGCTCCTTGATCTTGTTTGAGGATCCTATGGTCATGCAACAACTATACAGCCAAAACTCATGGAATCCAAGCATGAATGAGCAACCAATCCATAAGATGATGATCGGACCTCTGGCTGATATGGCCGTGGATTATGGGGCCCTGTACCCTTGGTGAAAATCCCATCACTGACCAAACTAGTCTCAGGTGCGATGTTCACCAACCGTTCCTCAACAACACGAAAAATCAAAAACATCACTATTGAGATGGTTATAAACCATCAACCATGATACTGTTTCACAAAACCATTCTGTACTAATATCATTGCATATTTATCTATTACCACTACCATTGACCCCAAGTTGGGTCAGTATGGTCCGCATTGGCGGCAGGTTAATGCCGCGCCGTTCTCGCATCGTGGTGCTGGTGCTGGGGCTGATGGCAGAGCCTGGAGCTCTGGCCGTGGTGCCGCTTGGAGTTCCCTGGACGAAGAGCTTCTCCTCCCGTGGGGGTGGCCACATGCGCTGCTAAAATTAAAAGCTGCTGCCAACTGATTTCCTCAGGGGATGATAGTGCACTTGAATTGGCTGAGGTAGGAAAAGGGGGCTACATTCAAAATAAAGTCATGTCATGCCTTTTTAACGTGATGGACTTTGATGAGTCAACATTTTTGGCCTTGAACTCTCCTGGCAAGCGTGGCCGGAAAACCCACACAGAATCTTACTCGGCACAGAAAAGTGCTAGTGGAAAAGACTGCCTGTATCAGCAAGGTCGTCATGATGATGACTTTTTATATTGTCAATCATTGGTCAATTGTGGTCAGTTGTACTAGTCAGTATGAGCTGGCAACATTAGCGCGATAACCAACGGCAGCCTGAACGATGACGATATGATGACGATATGATGATGATGATGATGATGATGATGATGATGATGATGATGATGATGATGATGAAAAAATTGGATGTACTAGCAGGTTGGCCTCACAAAATGCTGGTCATCTTCCTTAACCAAAGCTCCATTTTCAGGATTAAATTAAAGCTTTTATGTCAATTCCAGTCTACATTGCTGTATCTAGATTGGAGATCATTTGATTGCTTGTCATCTTGATGACCCTGCATCTGTTTTTCTGCATAGTCACTCTGCTGTATACAATATCTAGGACCATTACATACTGTAGCTGGCCACTTAGGAGCAAACCATCCATCCAATGATATGGTTGGACGTCGACTGACTTAGTGTCGACCATAGCATGTGGAGAGCCCCAAATCATTGGTTCCCTCAACCTGCCACATCCGAAATGGGTCCCTCCCCAACCAGCTGAATGAAAGCAGGTTCATAAGCCGGGTAGGCCATGTATAAAGCTGATGTCCAGGACCAACAGCTTGAAATGGCACTGCCCTTGGATTTTCTTTGGAATCTATACAATATACTGGCGTGTGCATGGCAACTGCAGTTCTCGGTCCCAAGTCTGGCTGCAAACCCAACAGAAAAGGCAGATGCTATAAGGTATGATAGATCACCTAGCCGTGTAAGGCCCTACAACCTTAAACTGGTTGCTCCCAAATGAAGGATGGTGCGACCTAGGTACTCCCATGTACGACAGTCGGTCAGTTGAGCATGCCCAGGTAAGCCTAGGCATACACACCACATATCACCACATATGATCTCACGCCATTGATTTGAACAACACTTGGCCATTTTGTTGTTCATTACTGGTGATGATTCTTGTCGCTGTCAAGCCCGATAGCCCAGAACATCCTAGAACGCCTGAGAATGTGTATTACAATTGACAATGAATATTCATGAATATTCATCATTAACCATCCTCAATCATTGTTGAAAAAAGAGTTCAAGCCCCTGCTGTTATCAACCATTAGGAACCCAGCATGAGTATCAACCCCCAGCATGATTACCACACACCATCCGACAAGGTCCCACTTGCTCCATCAAAGCAACGCACCCGGCGACCGACAAAGCCAGCAGTGGGGTGAAGGCTGGAGTTTCGGTTGGTCGGCCAGCTGTTGTGGGGTTGCAGTTGCGGTTGATCAGTACCATTGTTTTTCTTGACCGTTGTTGTTCTTGTTGTTGGTGGGATGTGCCCTGATCATTCCGTTTGTGTCTGTGGGTTTCATCAAAAATCACTAAGGGTGGTTAGTGCATAAGGGTAGTTCGTACTGAAACGTAGTGAACATCCTGAAGGAGACGATTCCTCGCATTTTTGTGTCGCAGAGTTTTCATCATTTGCCATGTCCAGTGGTTTTTGTAGAGTGCACCATGCTTGTTTGACAACCTACTCATCAGATTCATTTGGACGTGAGGCACAGGTGCCGGTGCCAAAATCAGTGCAAGAAGTTGTTTCGGAGTATCCGGGGATAGCTACGCTCGTGCATTTTCAGTATTGGGAACGCATCCAAAGTTGTTTTGAGAATCTCGCATTGAGATGTGTGTGTGTGTGTAGAATATATTGGGGCTTCGTTGCAGTGGGGGTAGGCGCGGGTGTAGCGGGCCCTTCGTATTTCTCTTTGCTTCAACATCAATATTGCACCTAGTTTTCGCTACAAGGGACATGCAGATAGGACAGATATGTTTCAAACTTATATTTTGGCTGAATGCAGTGTCTACAAGCAATGAGTGTGTGTGTCATGATCTACAAACACCTGTTTGCTAGTACTCCGACCTTGATGCTCCTTCCCCTTTTCCCCTCATGTGTTCTCAAAGTCATGAGAATTTGGAACATCGAAAGGATTCGTACACTTACTTGATAGGTGAGTATTGCAGCATATAAACCGCTCCCTCTCTCTCTCTCTCGTTGTCTGGAATGAATATGCATGAAAATGTATGGGTACAAAGTGATACGCAAGATCAATATAAGTATGACATGTATTGATATGTGATGTATACCGCATTTATACTATATAGACTATTCGATGTGTAACCTGTATGTATAAGATGAATCATGAATCTGATGCAGTACATATTTTACGTATCATATACAGGATTTGCTAGACATAGAATATGTCGTAGGTCATAAATCGAACAATCACTGTACTAGTACAGTGAACTGACATGCTAGATAAATGGCAAGCATACACCAAGTAAAAACTCCTCTTCAAAATTCTGTTATATTATAGATCTGCTATATTGCCTACTATTTGATCCCCCAACAGAGCGATTCTTTCTGCTAGGCCAGGGCGCTTGGCTCAGCGCCGCTCGCGCAGCGAGCATGCCTGGCGGCAGATGCCTGGCGCAGGGCTAACAGCCACTGCTTAGCTCCGCAGCTCAGCAACTCTGGAGGCTTTCGTAGCTGTAAGCGTCTGACTGAGCCACTTGGCAGGGGACAGCTGTGATGATCACTGTGATGGTCATATAATTGTGGCGAATCATTGGGTCAGTGATTGCTGAGGTGGTCGGTTGCCATCTTCATTAATGGTGGTGAATGCTGATTCATGGTGAGTAGCTACAGGTTCATGAAAATCACTGTATAGTGTTTATTTCTGGCAAATGCAAGTTGATGGTTAAAGTGGTGCCAAAGGGGTGCTTGTTCCTGGATTTGGGGAAGCAGAACCAAGTGACCATAAGTGGGATTGAATCGTGGTTTCAATTCTCAATGGACTACAATCCCTGCAAGCATGGTTGCCAATCACCATGTCGGAAGCCTGTAAGCCTCTCAGCCATGCAATGAAGGTTTGCTGTTATTCTTGAGTGACATTACCTGCCTGAGATATCACATCTCTGCAAAATCATCACGACTACTTATCCTTCTTGGCATGGTATTGAACGGTGACAAGATTTATCACGACTACTTGTCCTTCTTGGCATGGTATTGAACGGTGACAAGATTTATCACGACTATTTGTCCTTCTTGGCATGGTATTGAACGGTGACAAGATTTATCACGACTATTTGTCCTTCTTGGCATGGTATTGAACGGTGACAAGATTTATCACGACTATTTGTCCTTCTTGGCATGGTATTGAAGGGTGACAAGATTTATCACGACTACTTGTCCTTCTTGGCATGGTATTGAACGGTGACAAGATTTATCACGACTATTTGTCCTTCTTGGCATGGTATTGAACGGTGACAAGATTTAGCACGACTATTTGTCCTTCTTGGCATGGTATTGAAGGGTGACTCACTTTGTTTAGAAAGTCTATCCCCCCACTGGGTCCTTCTTTTCCACTCACAGACCGGCTCATGACCATAGCTTGGGTCAAGAAACTTTCGTGCAGCTGTGCGGCGCCGCTGACGGGTGAGAGAAATCTCGTTTACATGACCTCTATCTATCTCTCTCTCCCTCTCTATATATATATATATATACACATAATTATACATGTATATTTGAAATATACTTTTATATATCAATATATATTTTGTATATAGATATCCAATTGATTTCAATTGAAACAATAACAGGCATGGCATACAGTGGCATACAGTGGCATACAGCAACCTCCGCAAGCATGGAGGGTGGCCTCTGAAACAAGCTCATGATATTCGGTGATGTACATCCAGCTCGCATCAACCACTGGCAGTTCAACTGAGTCGGTGGTGAAAATGATTCATGATGTTGCCATGTGTGCCCAGAAAGTCTCCTTTGGTAGATTAGCCTGTCAAAGTAGAAGCACCATATCATCGGGAACCTTGGCAAAACACCTGTAAATGTTTGATTTTCCATTGCCAAGTTGACTTTGAGAACCATCATCTGCTTGGGAAGAGCATCGGAAGTTGATCAAGGTGCACTGGACTGATACGCAGTTGTCATTTCCATATGTACAGGTACGTTTTCGCATACAGGACTGTGCACATGATATATACTTAATCTATCATAATCTGTTGTTGATCTGTTTTTCTTTCTATCTACATCTACATCTACTTGTCTACCATATCGATGAATTAATCAGCTTATCTTAGAGAAACCATGAGGAGCAGTCACACCGTTGTGAGGTTCAGCTCCGCTAGCAGAGACCTTTCGCGGGTGATGGAAGGCAGCAAGGGTTCTGAGCGATGTTCCATGAGCATCAACCTTTCGGGCTCCGAGCATTGGGAATGGAACACCAACAAATCATTTTTAAGTAAGTGTATAGATGTTGGTTTTGATCTTCGAATTTCAGAAGTAAGTCAACCTTGAGTCGATCTTAAGTCGATATTTAGATGCAACAGCTGCCTTGTGCGAATTCTTCTTCCTATCGCAGCTGGACTATTCATAGTTGATATCAACCATGATTACAGTAACCATAATCATTCACCACAACGGAATCATAGTTAATATCGATCCACCATGGTTGATACTGAAGTTTTTTTTGCCTATTATTACATCTGACCATTTTTGTGTAGCTATACATCTGACCAGCCGATATTTCGCCAAGTGAGTTCGGCGTATCCAGTATCAACCACTAACCGTCTGAAATGAGCATCACTAAAGCCATCATTTAAGCATTAACAAACTGCCCACGACTAACCAGCACAACCATTACAAACCATTTTTAACCATCATTTGTCCAGTGGTCAACCATTGCCATTAACTGATTCACCATTAAAAAATCATCAAGTGTAATCATGAATTAACCATCGTTGACCACCAATAATCCATTGACAAACCAATGGTGAACCATGCATTCACCATCAACTGTCAAACAAATCACCATCAGCTTGCCATCAATCAAAACCATTCGTTCCCCACTAAGCACGGTTTTGACGATAATTACCATGCATGAGCCATCATTGACCATCAACAGACGATATGTTTACAACCAATTCACCCGTAGGTAACCTTCACCCCGATTCCTTCGGAGGCTCCTTGAGCTTCAACGAGAGTGACACACAGGCCGTGCCGTTCCGTTAAGCCTGTACAGTTCAGGGTTCGTCCAGAACCATCCAACAATCATTGCTTTTTGAGTATGCACTATTTTCGAGATTTCCATCATAGTTGAGCTTGGATGAAAACTGGATGGCTTGCTCCCAGGGCTGTCATAGAGTGCTGTGGCGTGTTTATTAGAGGATCTCTGTTGAGGAGGAAAGAAATCCCTGAAACCAGGAATCTTGATTGCTACGACAATTTGACAACTGCGGCCAGTGCCATTTCTTGGCCCCAAAAGGCCGGAGTGTTGATCCTGTTGTTTCGACACCCCAAGTTTTCTCGTCTTCATGGAAGGAAACGGTGTTGGGAAAGACGTATCACTACTAGATCCGTATCAAAAAATCCTGACAAATCAACAAACATCCAGGTGCGGTTGTGCCGCAGGTTGGCTAGAGATCAATGTCCTGTTGATCACCTCTGGATTAGAACCAATAGATAGCGATTATACGCGATTATTCACCACACTTGAACCATGTTGAACCAATGGTGTATCAATTGATTCAATTGGCTGTGGAAGGTAATGGATATTTCCACCCAAAACGCAGATTTTGACGGAAAATCATGCAGCCCCCATGGCACCCTGCATGGGACACGCCTTGCTGCTGGCGAGGTGTAACTTGCTGCATCTCGAGCACCAGGATGACCAAGTGAGGGTCCCCGTGGTGGTTGGCCACACTTCATCCAACCAGCGACATAGAGCTCTCATCAAAAGAACATCAGCAGCTGTGCTGGTCAAGTGCAGCAAGTCACTCCCACAGCCTACCAAAACGGCGGGGGTCTGATTCGCTTTGCTCAAATTGAATTTGTTTAGCAACGGCTTGAGCGATGAAACTTTCAGTTCTGGGATTGATGTGGATCTGGTGGCCGCGGGTCGTTTCGAAGCACCTGGTTCAGTGAAAAGTTGTGGCTGCGTGGATGCCGTGAGATTTGCCTTCCAGAAGCCATTGATCTAAAGATCAAGGTCCACAAAGTGGATAGGAATTATAAGCATCACCAAATGGCAATGTGTCGCCACAGGAACCACGGACAGAAGAAGGGTCGCTGGCAGGCAATCAAGGACTAGTGGTTTGGTTGCTGATTCTAGGCTTTCAGGAACGAAGATTGCAGCGGAATGGCCGGCTGGTGACACCTCAACACCGAAGGCTGGTTGAAACCACAGTGTGAAAACCGGTAGAAAGTGACTGGTTGAATGACTAAGTCCAAATCTGAATCCTTTGTTTCCATTTTACTCACTCAATAATTATCATCACTGACCATCAATAAATGAAGGTTGGCTGAATCTGTTGAGCTGTTCATGGTTGGCTTGTTCAGCAGACGTGACGACCTAGACCCGTGCTCGAAATTTCTGATCGCAGCACCCCGTTGGACTGCCAAGTGTCTGCAACATATGCCATTGACGCGCTGCAAACGATGATGGGACAGTGGACTTGGGACCCCATCAGCATTTAGAAGTCATTTGGTAAGAATGGAAGGGACAATGACGGACACGTTGTGAAAATGGCAAGACCTATCGTCGAATCCACCTGTGGGTCCACAGCGTCTTCTTTCCTACGCCGTGAGATGCCGGGCCTCTGCACCTTCCGTGGACCGGCTGTGCCTTTTCAGCCATGGAATTTGGGGCCAAAGTTTCTGATTGTTTCATCAGGCTCAGCATCGGCAAAGAGAGAAGCTGCACGGTTTCTGACCATTGCAGCTTTGAATGATAGCTCTTTGTTTCAAGCATTTTCTATTTCCATCTCTGGGATGAAGCAATTTGACCGCAACATTTTTGGGATGGTACATCAATGTACTTCAACCATATAAGCACATAGGCCTGGAATTGCCAAATAGTCATCAGGGGTAGACCCAGCTTTCATCGTAGGTGGAAAATGAAGTCACAGAGACGAAGAGACATCAATAGTCCATGTCAGCGTGGATCCAAGCAGTCACGGATGCAACAGCGTTTTTGACGTTTGGCTCCATGTCGATGAGTCTTTTTCAGCTGATGAGTGTCTCCATATGTCATGGTCCTATGCATTCCCTCACCTTTGTTGTTGCACCAACGTGTAGGTGTCGGAGTGCCATTGGTCGGATAAAGGTTGCTTAATCAAGGTGAGGAAACACGGCGCTGGGCGTGTTCCATAGCAACATCTTGAAAGCCCGTGGTTTCCAAGGCTCCCAAGTGGCTATAGCTTGAGCAGCCCCCACGTGAGTAGCCAGAGCTTGGTGGAGCCCTTGCTGGCGCTGTGTGATGTCTATGCGCATGTTTTGAAGCTGTGCTGGAAACAGACCTGATTTACCTGCCAGGCTGACAGCCAACAAATCTGCCCCTGCAACGGGCATTTGTGAGGGGAGAGCCTGTAGGGATGATAGCATGGCAGATCATGGCAGCATGGTGTCTCCCTACGCAAAACACCTGGAAGTGACGTAGCAACAACTTAGCAGGTACGCAGCTCTGAAGTCCCATGGTCTTCCCTCAAGTCCTGTCCGGACACTGGTGATTTGTGAGGTTTTCCCAAAGGGTCTTGATCGCCACAGATGGAATGCAGGCCTTTCCCCAGTGCCTGTGATGCCTTTGCTGAGTTGCAAGGGTGGAGCATCTTTGGAAAGCCGTGCTGGAAAGCCGAGGGCCCAGGCCGCTGTGATTTTTCTCCGCGGAATGGCTGTCTCCAGATGGAGTTGTTTCCTTCCCACTTCATCTAGCAGCAGCTGCTCCTGCAAGAACTTACCTGAAGCGTCCACAACTTCTTGAGGGATGAGGTGTTGCCAAGCTTCAGGTCCCAGGCTGGCAGTTTGGGCCCTTCAGCCGGAGTTAAGTCCCTACAATATCACTGTTTAGCAAAGATCCTCCATTAATCACTGGAGACGTAGCGAATTGGTGTCACCAGCAGAGTGTCATCACTCTCCGTTCTTTGTGCAGATTTGTAACGGATCTTTACCAAAGCAGTGACCTGTCTGTAGTCTGGCCAGATTTGCCATTGCATCGATGTACTTTAGCTGAGATGATTGTGAGCAACCGGAGGCAAAGTGTTGAAACAGTTGTGGATTTTACCTATGTCATCGGCTGCTGCCAGTCTCAAACCATTGTGTGTCAAATGACTTGAAGAAGCTGCGCATCAGTGAAGCATCCTCTGTCAAATTAATTGCGCCGTGCCAAAGGCGTCAGGAGAAAAGCACACACGTTGGGCTTGGCCCTGGCTTTGACTTATTGCTTCTGCACAAGGAAGTTCTTGCAGCGTTGTGGACTTTCTTTGTCATGTTGTCATATCAAAATTTGGTGACACACATTCCACCGCTTGACATTCGAAAATGCATTCGTCACTGTGCCAGCTTCGAAAACATGTCGCCAGTTGCTGGGGACTACTGATGACTTGCCTTAAAGCCAACCGCAACTGAAGGATGGTACCCAACAAAATCATGAGATAAACTGAGGGTCGCCAAGGCAGCTGCTCAACACCCGCCGTGCTATGAGTTGCTCAGTTGCAAGGGGAGGCTTGCCTGCGAAGCTGACACAGCCGCTGAAGGGTTCTTAGGTCTCGGTCATGATTTGGAGCTGACCTTTTCGGATAGATAGTCCCAGACATGATGGATTGGGACGTAGCCAGACCCTGCGACTTACACAGACAAAGGCCCTTGGATGACACACTGCAGTCTGCTGCTGAAAAAGTTCAATGGGATCGGCAGCATGTAACCACTCCCTGCGGTGCACAAGTGGCCTGTGGCCTTTGGTGGCCTGTGTGCGCTTGAGAATTTCACCCTGTGCAACTTGTTCACTACAAAGACCCACTTCGCTGCATGAAACTCATGGTGAATCAGAGCTGAAACTCGTAGACTTGGCCCTAGCTGTGATGCTATGTGGTAAGGCACCGAAGGTTTCACCGTTCTGATTGCTGTCAAGCGACATCCGGCAGATCTTGATCCAGGCTACCACTAACTTGAAAATGTCTTGAGGGCAGTGGGGTACGCCTGCAAGTGGAGACGGCAATAAGTCTCTTGAAGCCAGGCAATGCGCAAGAAAATGGGTCGAAGTATCCAGCTTTCAAACACCATTGTGGGTGTTGTTTGGAGAGCGGCAGATCAATGATGCCGACAGCCACAGATTCTGGCCATGGTTGTCCAGCAGAGGATTCAACCACAGAGCAAGGTCTTTTGAACGTAGATCCGATAACTACTTGACGACCAACTATACGTCTCTTGATGGATCTGGTTCTATCGATGGCCAATGATCGTCTTGAGGGAGGGCATTTGATGGGTAGCTAACCATTTGATGCCGTCGACCCCTTTTGGTTGATGAGGGAAGCCACTGGGCACTCGACTTCAGTGGCTCATGTTGTTGCGCCATGGGCGCCCCATGCTGGCTGAACAGCCAGTGATTACCCAACGCCTTGGCCCATCTCGCCGATGGCAAACATCCAACTGGTTGATTCACACTTCACCATTGCCTACCCTATCAGCAAGCCTTACCAGGCCACCCGTTCAAACGGGCCCAGAAGGACGGCAAAAAACTTGGCCGATTTGATTTTGGGACCAGGTTGGAACTGGCAACTTTTTGTTGTGCACAAGAAATGTCCTGGGGTGCTACTGTCCTCGGGCATGGCATCCTCGACATCAATAACTTGCATAAGAAATGTCCTCGGAAAAAAAACAGTAGATCCATCCTTTTTGGCCAAAGATCCATAGACTCCATGGGGAGAGTGCCAGCCTGGCATCTGGACTTGGTCGTCAAATTCCCACCCCAAGGTGACCGGTATGCTGCCAAAGCTGTTCTCGGATGAGGGTGTCTGGGAATGTTCGGATCTGGGAAAGCCCCGACCTTTTCCTTGATCGCTTAATGACCTCCACCCAACAGGAGGTCGATGAGCCTTGATCTGCTTGATTTCGCTCCTTGGCATCTCATCCACCTAGTGTCTGTTGGAGAATCTCAACGTGATCGCTGGGATATCATACATGCCAGGGGTTGGTTAAAAAGGTTGAAACTTGTACCCAGATACAAATAGCTGAATTTCGGGAGCTTCAATGGTCTAACCATGTCCAACCTTTTGTCGTTCCAAAATGCATTTTCAACGGAAGAACGCTGCCGGTGGCATGTCAGCAGAAGGCCCCTGAACCATACGTGAAAGCCTGTCTATCCGCTCCTGTGCCATTGTAGTCACCGGCTGCGGATCCCTCGAGATGTGAAGCAATTGGCTGAGAATGATTGAGAATGCAGATCTCTCTGCCAACAATCACACTAGGTCATTGGGTGGTAGAAGAGGTCTTGAACTTACCCTCCCAGCTGCACTTGTGAGCAGGTTGGGAATGGTAAACCCATTTGCCCCATCCCAGCTTATTGGATGAGACCATTGTGCAAGAAGCGCTTTCAGCTTGAGGAACGTTGTGATTGGACCCGTGTTGCCATGCGCCTTGGGACTTGCACCAATTTTTCCCGCGGATGGAAGTTGAAGGTGCGAACGAAGGATTGGTCAGTGCCAAAAGGACATTTGCCGACTCTTAAACCTGCCTTAATTTCGTTTATAAGAGTTGTGTCATATAGCTGGAGGCATAAGCAAAACGCGTTTAGCTTGCGTTTTCGCAGCGTAAGGTGCTGCGCTAGTTAACTTGTTTACCTGACCCCTGCGTAAGTAAAACCTGTGGTCGCGCAAGGAATGCGCAAGTGATGGCGTAAGGGATCTCATGCGAAATGGGCCTGTAAACATACCTTTTGGAGCTCACTCACCTATCCCATCAGCCGACATGGAGGACATGGCCATTGCCCGGATGATGATTTGCCCGCGGCCATCATCGATGCCAAGCTTCAATGTCCTGGTTGGAGTCTCAGGGCACCTGAGACTCAAAACACATCCATGACACTTTGGTACCGGTCAGGATTCCGAGTCAACCAGGTGGGCATGGTTGTAGAAGAGTTCGGAAAGCAAGTGACCAGCGTCAACGTTGCACCTCTGTACATGAATGCTTCGAGAAGATCAGATCTCAAGAAACAATCATGAGTTCATGTTTGATAAATGTTGATGGTTCACGCTGAAGACTTTAAGCACGCTGAAGAATGCTTAAGGGCGCTATTAAATGATCCAAGTGAAGGAGTTGCAGAAAGCTGGCCAGCTGGGCGCTGGGCTGACAGGAGACGTCAGCAGCGCCATCCTTTGGTCATGAAATCTCTGCAGAAACGTGTCCAGAAGGGCCGTAAGGCTCAGTCATTCACATCAACAGAAAATATGGTGACCCCTTCTGCAATGAAATCTCTGCAGAGAAGTTGCTAGATGAAGTGGCGAAGATACAAGCAACTCGATTTGCCTGAAGCATCCTCAAGCTCTTTTAACTCCCACAGATTCCGGTTTTCAGGCTTCTGTGTCCCTCGGCAGCTGCCCATTGCTCCGGACTTGATCGATGGTTTGAATCCTTCTGCCATCGTGCCTTTGGACTTGGAAGATTTGCCTCTTCTACAGATCAGGCACGGCCATTTGAAGTTTGAGATTGCTGGATTCCAGTTGGCAGTTCGGTGCTCGCTAAACCACATTGAGGATCAGCCGCCATGTGTGGTCAAGCTTGCGATGCCTCGCACTTCAGTTTGCACACAGGGTGCCCGCCTGAGTCTTGGTACGCAATTGCCACGGGGGCAGTTTGTGAAGTGTTGCAGCAAGATGTATGCATGAGAGCATGAGGGATGCCAAAACTGTTGAGTAGACACCGAGGATGTTGCATACATGTAAGTGTTGCTGGTGGACCTCTTAATGATTTGATGCCTTTGCAAAGTTTCTCGCACCGTGCTCCAGAGCCCAGCCAGGCGTGTCGAATGCCGGGACAGCAACAGAAATCCATGGCAATGACCCCAAACATCAAAATTAAGATCCCACATGTTGATTGGTCGTTTCGATATCAATTGCAATCATTTTTCAAGGTCATTTTCTGCTCCCTCGCCCTTCGCACACATGCTTCGCTCCACCAAAGCACATGGTTGTTGAGGCAGCTTGCGGTCCTTGCAAGGAGTTTAGACAAGATGTCCGTTTAGGTTAGCACATTTTCTGCCAGGCTTCTCAAAAGCATGTTCTTTCGGGAAATGTTATGGAAGTGTGTGTGGCTTATCAATCTAGAGCCAGTTATTCCAACAGGCCATCGCACAAGAAGTCTCCCAAGATTGAAACAGAGGGCCTCCGGGCAGAGCCGAGCCCCAGGTTCTGTGTTATGAAACGGGCCACGTGGCACCGTTGGTGCCATCTTCAACAGCCAAGACTTCAAGCAATATCACATATATCACGCCAATCCGGTTGCCTTGTTAGGTTTCCACCTTTTGCTCGTCAAGCAGCTTTGCATTGAGCACTTCCCAAGGGCAAGAGGCGCAGAAGTGTTTTTTCTTGGTTGAGAAAAAAGCTCCGAGACTGCAACACTTCATGAGTAAAGGTGCTTAAAGAAAAGTTCAGCTCAAGAAAGTCGTTTTGAGGACATACGCCTAAGGACATGTTGCTGGAAACGGGACAAATCCAAAATCAACATTGATGCACCGGCTTGAAACCCAAGTTTTGAAAAGGATTTGCTCAACAAGCAAAAGGCACATAACATAACACGTAATCATGACCTGACAGGAATGAGTACTCGCTTCCGAAGAATTAGAGCGCCCAAAATTCTTAGAGTTCCAAAAAATGAACTCTGAGAAAGTGCCAGAGTCAAAAGCCCAGTTTTGCACGGGGATTTTAGTTCCCTCTAGTTCCGTAAAGCTCCTTCTTTTCCAGCATTCTAAGGAAACTTTGGGATCTTGATTTTCGAAAGGGGGGACCACCTTTCGACTGCCGGACACAACTCTCACTTTCTCCTCGTACATACCGACTGGACTCCGCGATGCGCGGTGCTCCCCAGAATGCATCTGGACTCCCCAATTCCAACATGGCCTTCCCTGGCAGGTCAAAAAATTCAGGTCCCTTTTGCTCCTGAACTTCCCAGGATTTCTGGAAGCATCCGAGACCCGGAGACTCAGGATTTTTTGAAAAGTCCCACATTCACAATGAATTCCAATTCAGTAAGCTGCAAGCCCAGGCTGCATCAAGTTTGTGGCGTGGCAAAGGATACTCCTGGGGCTAGATTCGCAGCTGGGCGTGCCCGTTGGACGAAATGCTTCCACCAAGCTGCCCAAGAGATTGGTGCTGACACGCCCATCCACACTCCAACAATTCTTAGCAACGTATAGGGACACGTAGAGACATTGGGTGCGAGCGTTAGTAACAAACTTTCAATAATGATAAAGAAGCCTTGATGATGGGGGTTAACAATCAACCATAGCTTGAAAAATGGAGCACAAAAGCAGCCTTCACTGCTTTGGCATGGGCCTCCCTCACCAGTGACATCCTCGCGCACCAACTGCGCTCGTGAACCAGTGAAGCAGGCAAGGATCGCGAGCCTCCAGATTGACGACGACCATCAGCATCTGAGCGTTTTCGCTGCCGACGTGGCTTCCAGTGAAGTGAGAAATCAAGCATCTACAATTGGAGATATCTGGAGAAGATGTCAGTGAAGTGAGAAATCAACCAGCTACTTATGGAGATAGCCGGAGATTGAAGATATTGATCCCTTCAACCATTGGAGACAGCCCGCCGCAGCCATGGTCTTGAGGATGGCAGATCCGACAGGTGGACATAGCCTTGCAGGACTGCATAAACATCTTTGTCCTTGGTAGGCGAACTCCATGTGTTTCCATGCCACTCATGACCTGGCTGGTGGTTCTGAACAGTTTTTCTAAGGGTTGAAACTACCAACCAGATGAATCTTTTTGGTGGATCTATCTTTGTTCCTTTTTTCAAGCAACAGCCACCTTTCTTATATGGACCCCTGTGTTGAATTCCACGTGGAGCCAAACTTACGATGCGAGCACAAGCCGACGCAACTGCGCGTGAAAAGTCGGGCAACTTAACTCCTCAGTTCCACGGAAGTGAGCAGACCTAACAGCAGTGAGTTCTGGCGGCCAAAATGATTCGCCGTTTTTGACCAGTGATGCAGCCGCAGCCATGTGGCGCCCAAAACCGTGCTGTGAGTTCTTCACGACAAGCTGATCCATCGGGTAACCCGTTGACAACTGCTGTTGCTAGTGCTGCTAGTGCTGGGCTGTGCTTGGTTACGGCTTGGAAAAGCCCTGCAAGGAAGTGCTGACCAGTACTGGCAAGACGACAGTCAGGAACTATTTGCAGATTATGCACAATCAACGAATATCGAAATTATGGGGACCCATGCGGCTTCCGTTTCCGAGCTCATTGTATTCAATAATAAGAGGAATAAAATATAGATATAAATACACATATAAATTGATATGGTCTTAATTTTATGACCCAATTAATAACCTTCCATAATTTCTTACATAATGATAGATATTATTAATAATGATATTTATTAATATGTAAAAGTGTAAAGCGTAAATTCACATTTGCTCAGGATGCGGGTTCACATTACTCCTTTTTCCGCAATTTGCCAGAAATTCTTTGATTTGGGAAACTATCCAAAATACAATAATTTTCCGGGCATTTCTGGATAACTATCCCGAAATTTTCGGAAAATTTTGCCGTTTTGGACGAAGAGGACTTTTTTAACCGCTAATCTTTCTTTCTTTTCTCGGAGGTAACCTGTCCTACTGCCTGGGCTGCCTGGGCTGCCTCGTTATTTCCAACTCAATGCTAAAATCAAAGAATTTTCGGATAATTTCGTACTACCAATACCTCGGCTATGGCCTAACCAATAACCCATAACCGACTATTAAAAACTAAAAACAAATAACTAATAATAAATAATTAATAACTAATACCTACTAACTAATAATTAATAACTAATAATAAACAACTAACAACAAATAACTAATAACCAATATTTAATTAATTAAAATTAATAATTAATTATTAATAACTAATAAATAAAAATTAATAATTAATATTTAATAAATAATTAAAAATTATATGTTTTATTTTTTAATAATTAATATTTATTTTTAAAAAATAATATTTATTATTATAAATTAATTATTAATTTTTATTTAGAAATTATTAATTATTATTTATATATTATTATTTATTATTTATATATTATTTATTATTTATTATTTATTATTAATTAATTTATAATTATTAATTATTAAATATTAATTATTAATTATTATTAATTATTAATTATTAATTATTAATATTAAATTATTTAATTATTAATTATTAATTTTTAA
>VSDK01023848.1:7759-38680 GCA_009767595.1 Symbiodinium kawagutii
GGGCTTGCTGCTCGAAGCGGCTCCTTGTTCTTTTTGCTGGTGTAGACCCACCAACGAAGCCTGAATGGCTGCAAGTCCTGCCTAGGTCCTGCTTGCTCCGCTTCTTCTTTGCAGCGCTTGCTGTTGCTTCCCCAGACTCTGCAGTGACGAAAGCGAAGTGCTCGTCGGCAATGCTCAGAAGAGACTCTTCTGGAAGGAAAAGCTGCAATCCCAGCTCCTCGCCAAACTCTGCAATCTCCGTATCCTCCTCCGGTTCTCCCACAACACCCGATCCAGCCAGCTCTCCGGACAAGAATCCGATCCATGCCTTCACGATGTGCTCGAGAGGTTCGTCGCCTTCAGCGACTTGTGGTGCGACTGCGATCTCAACCAAAACTGGACGGCTCAAACCGTCACGTGGCAGAATCCTCTTGCTTGGAGTCTTGTGCCACGTCAAAAATGGAACTGCAGCCAACAGCTTACCTGAAACCACAATAATCGGAATCACAGAAACGGAAGTCTCAGCCCCCGCTTCACCAAAACGCAAGATACACCTGAAGGAGCCAGTGAAGTCTTCTCCAAGATGCTCACGGGCGGTGAGTGCCACGTCGAACAGACTAAGCGACTCACCATCCACCACTTCGGGTTCCGCCATTTCAACGGCTTAGGGGCCAGGCAAATCCTGACTCCTGAACCGCGATCTCAGCCTCCCACTTCGTAGCAAAGCCCAAAAACACCGAGTTGCCGGCACTGCTGCCCCTCTTGCACACTTCCTTGACTTCAGCGAAGCTTTCAGTCACCAATGGTGTGGAACGTCTGACTCCTTCAAAGTCAGCAAGGACCACGTAGATGCGATTTGCCAGCTTGAGCCGTTCATGACCTGAGCTGCCACGATACACACCAGCAACCGCTCGCTTCAAGAAGCGACCACACTCTCGAGCAAGTTGTTCTCTGCCTGCTCGATCCTCACTTGCAACCAATCCCCGCTCACTTGAACTTGCAGTCGTAGCAGGCTCAACCACAGTGAAGTCGGGCTGGTCCGCACCGGCCTCCTCAAGGATAGCGAGCAGTGCCCCTTAGTCTTCAACCACCAAGCGGAGCGCCTCAAGCTCAACACGAAGAGCCTGGATGTCCTCTGAGCTCATTCAAGAACTCGCCAGCTGCTCTTCGCAGGCCCAGAAGGGCGACCAAGCCAGGAAATCTGCCTACGCAGATAAATCACAAGGCACTGTCGAAGCAGCACCAGGAATTCCAGGACCGGCCCCAAGAAGAAGCCGATAGCAATGCCCACAAGCAAGGATTTAAGGTCCCAGTCGGAACCTTGGAGCAGAGAAGTGCCTAAGCTTTCCTTGGTTTGCAGGTACAGTGGTTCCACCCACTGTTCAGGTAGCCAAGCTTCCTTGGCAAGTGAGAGAAGCACTCCAGCTAACCCCCCTGAGGCGGCTGAAGCTGTTATGGGTCGCATGTGCAATTGGGCCCTCGATGCTGCAGGTGTGTTGGAAGTAAATGCCTGGTCATCTAAACATGCAGTGTTTGGACATTTGGGGTTTCCTGGAAGCGGCAGCCGCAAACCGGACCCAAGAAACGGGACCCAGGAAAAGAAGAACGAAGCGCCAACCCGACCCTTGAAAACAAGAACGGGAACGCCAACAGTAGAACACATGGGTGCTCGGCGGAATACATTAATAGGAGACTAACTAATTGCATCAAAAGCGGACAAAAACAAGACCAAAGCACTAAATGAACCAAACCTTGGCAAAAATTATGCAGGTGGCTGGGGCCAACCCAGAAAACGTTTTTTGTTTTTTGCCAAAATTTCGGCGCGGGGCCCTATAGCACCAGTGATGAATTGGAGTTCGCTTGCCGCGTTACTTTCTTCTTGTTGTGAAATTGATACGTACGTGCTTGGTTGACATTCAAGGCGCTCGAAAATCTCCGGCAAAAATGTTGCTTGCGAAAATGCTGCTTCCATGTCTCATATTGCTAGCGTTCCCGTTTCACCCAGCCTGCGCCCTAAACGGGCTGCGTGGACCCCCGGACATGCAAGTGCAAAGTCAAAGTCAAAGTCAAAAGCCTCCTGCTCAAATGGGGTTCCGTCACGGCACCGGGATTGAGAACGCCATCGGTGTCTTCAATTTTTGTTCTGGGAAAATTTTGGCCTGGGGAGTCGACATGTGGTTTGCCGGTTTGGCGTTGGGGAGGGCCTTGGCCCGCATCAAACACAATTCCCTGTTCGCTGCGCTCAAACAGCCAAATGCATTTTTTTCAGAAGGTGTTGACCCAAAAGGCTCGGTTCGGCGCCGGGGACTGGACAATTCAACACGGTGTGTGCTGCTAAACAAAGCCGCAGCGGTGTGTTGATCCCTTGGTTTTGCAAATTTTGCAACAATAGGCCGAAATTCGTTTATCCAACGGAATCACAACGCATGAAATTGCCGCTTGACAAACGCCCAGACGCGGATGATTGGACGATATACGCACTGGCCCAAGGCGAGTCAGAGTTTATGATGGAAACCCGGCTCACGCAGTTGAGCGATGTGGGCGAGACATGAATGTTGCCCCAACGACGGTTTGAATTTTTTTCCGCCAAGGCGTAACGAAACGCAATGACATGAACATCAAGCACCGGCTGCAATTTGGCTAATTGAAATTTCAGCAACACCCGTGAACCCTCACGAACAAACAGCCATGCGAACATTGCCGCGTGCGGTACGTTTATGGAGGCTGTCATGTCACCCGCCGTGGGCTCTGACCTGGTAATATTGCCTTCGACACAATCACCATTGAAGAAGATGGATCAAACTCACCTCGCATGCTCCGAACCCGTGTGGGTCGGGCACAATATTTTGCTGAACTGCCAAGCGCTGACATTGCAAATTGGGACATTCATATGCACAAATTTCTTCCGCAATTCATGAAATTCATGAAACTTTGCATGCCACTTTGGCGGATTTTTCCCTTTTTTGTCCTTGATGATCGTATGCCAGTGTTTTACTGTGGGCCGGCCGGGCGACACAAAAGCAAAACTTGAAACCACGTCGCCACGCCGCACGTAACCAAACGCTGAAAAATAAACAGCACTCTCAACAAAATATTTCGTCACATGCCAACACAGGAGGGTGATGAAACAATTGAACGAGGGCAAAGGGAAAAAAATTGCAACGTGACGAATTTGACACCGCGCCAAGCGGCCAGCAAAACGTGTTTTCCATACGGTCATTGTGGTGGCGAATGTTTCGGGATGGGCTGGCTGTGGTCGCTATGACCGCTTCCCGGCTGAAACTCACAGAGCGAAATTGGTGCAAACTCGCGACCTGATGTCAAGACCATCCTCTGTCTCCTCTGACGCTTTCTGGGCCAATGTTCCAGGGCTTGGGCTTTACGGCCTGCATCAACCCATCCCAATGTGAGGACTTTGCTGCTTTGATTGGGGCGTACGGAAGCGACAATTGGGGTCAGCGCAAAAAAAAAAAAAAAATTGTTCAAAAACAAAGACTCCGAATGTCCACCCGCCGCAAGACCCATCCCTCATCAAACACGCATCTCTCAAAGGTTGGAAGCCAACACTTGACCATGACATGGAACCAACTGGTTTCAAAAATTCATACGTTGTCATGTGGGTGCTGGCTCCATGTCCTTCAGGCAATTGGAACACATTTTGTGGCGAGCTGCTCTGCAAACAGGGTCCCCTGGACGAACTGCCACAGGCTTTCGGCCTAGTGTTGAGTTATCGAATTTGAGATTGCTTCGTCGTAATGCAATTGCCGTGGGTCAACGAAAGCACTTGAGTTTCCGAATCCGCAGACCTCAGCAGCGAGAAATGAGACAATGGAAATCCCAACAAGTGTCATTGAAATTGTGTGATCCATGTTTGTGGAGATCTTTGCGGATGAAGCTGACATCATTACACGGACGTCCATCTGCACAACAACCTTCGCCAAACAATTTTGCTGCGATGTTGGAGGCTTTGTTTGCTGGTGTTGTCACGGTTCCGCACCCCCCACTTGTGAAGACTCAACCGCTTTTTGCCATGCAGGAACCGAAACAAGCTTTGCGGCATTTGAAAAATAACAAAAGCGATGATGAAGCTGGTCTTGTCACGGAATTGTTTCAATTTGTACCGGGTGAATTTTTGGAAGTTGTTTTGACGTTGTACAATGTTGTGCTGAATACTGGTGATGTGCCTGCAGAATGGTGTCGGACTTTGTTTACAATGAGTGAGAAAACGACAGGTGCCAAAACAGTGACTGATTTTCGGCCCAGTGCTTCGACCCGCATTTTCTACAAAATTTTTGCTTACTTGCTGCTGGCCCGCATGGGCCCCATCCTCGACAGTTACCAACCCGAAGAACAACACGGCTCTCGCTCACATTACAGGACCGAAGAGCACCTGGTCACAGCAAACATTGTCATTGATAAGATGTTGGAAATTAATACACCCGTTTGGGTGGTAAGTTTGGGCTTGTCCAAAGCGTTTGACCGAGTTGAATGGACAGCATTGTGGAAATCCCTCTATGCACATGACATTTCGGAACACATGGTTTGGTTACTACAATGCCTGTATTCCAACCAAAAGGGATGTGTTTCCAGCTCTCGGGACTACTGTCGCCATTTCCCTATCTATGCTGGGGTGCGTCAAGGCTGTGTGTTGAGTCTCCAACTTTTCGCGAGTGTTCTACAATGGGGGACGCGGAATTGGCGACAGCGGATTGCAAATTTGGATTGCGGCATTGACTTGCACGATGGTATGCCGAAACGATTGGATCCAAGATTTGCCGATGATATCCTCCTCTTTGCCCGCAGTTCTCGTGAAGCACTGTTTTTGCTCAACGCGCTCATGGAAGACTTGGCCACAGCAGGCTTGATTCTAAATGCGAACAAAAGAATTGTTATGACTAACGAAGCACAGCCTCCGTCGAGTCTGATCATTGGCACTGGGCAAACTATCCAAGTGAAGCAAGGCGACTATGGACACAAATGGCTGGGTTGTATTCTTTTTGCCAACAAACATATTCTGTGTGATCAGGCAGTTCGGAGCAAGGATCGCTTGCGTTATTTTGACGCAATGGTGTCTCCAGTCGCTTTGTTCGGGGCTGGTCATCGTACAATACACGCACTTGACTTGCATACTTTGGATTGCGCTTGCCGGAAGTTGCTTCGCAGAATGATTCATCCCCCGGCCCATGTGGATTGGACACGTCCGTGGCATGACCTTTTACACGTTTGGAATGAAAAAATTGAACGCATCAGATTGCAACATGGCGTGGAGTCTTGGTCGCGGAAATGTATTGTTCAGTGGCCTTTATGTTGCAAAACTGCCGGTGGACAGATGGATTCGACGTGTACTTTGTTGGTACCCGCCGGGGCGACGTGGTCCAGGTAATCCACGACACAACTGGTTGACCAAAACTATTGCGTATTGTCGTTACAAGGGGCTTGAAGATTGGGAGTCCTTGGCTGCTGACAATGCAATGTGGATAAGACATATCAATGATTTTGTGACTTTTTGCGGTGTGCGAGATTGATGCTTTGGACCTGCTGCGATTTGATATTTTGAATTCTTTCGGTTTCACATTCTCACCTGCGCCCAAATGGGCTGCCTCCGGGCATGCAGGGACTCGACTCGACTCGACTCATCCAACACGCGCCGAGGCGAGAATTTTATTGTGCAGCGGGGCAAAGTGACTTTACTGTGAAATGGTCGCCCTTGAGTTTGACCCGTGGCCCCAGACCATACACAGCAGGGTGGCAAGGCATCCATGTAGCAATCACGACAAAAAAATAAGCACAAGAAGTGCTGGCATCCGGCATCGCCTCCCCGCTGTTGGATTTGCGATTTGGAAAAGGTGTTTCAAAATGGCAAATAAGCAGCAGAGATTTGCACATGTTAGACGATTTTGACTGCTGGCACACCGCATCTTTCAACCCGAATGATTCGGGCCCACATTTCCGATGGGACACCAAGGGCGGCGGCCTGTACACCATCCGCTCTGGGCGCAAGAATCGTGCGAAAAAGAACTTGCTTTCTCTCGCCCATCCGAGTCACCTCGATCCTAAAAGGACATTGGGGATAACGTAAGGGTCAACGCAAAACTGTACAAAACGCGACTCCATCATAGGCCACTCTGGCCTTTCACAGGCTGCGTGGACCCAAGGTTCATTAAAATATTGATGCGAAAAAGGACACAAACACAAAAAAACGCCTCGCAATCCAAATGGGCCCGGAAAACAAGCCCAATAATGAACTTACCTTGCCTGGGTCCCCAGGAAACGGACGTTCAGCACGCAAGTTTGACCTTTATTTTTTTATTTCACTTTTTCAGCTCGTACCGCTTGTTACACGCCAGCCTTTGCTGCTCACCCATTTTCAATCGCAGCATCGATCTCCGAATTTTCATGGGCAAGTGCGCACCAGGATTCAATTGGCCACAACGTCACTTTGCAAACAGAATTGCGCAATAGACCGGGTGGGTGTATTGAATCGGTGTGTCGTAATATTTTGGCAGACCAAGTCTTTTTAAAGCAACCTGCATGTAAAATTGGCCATGTGCGAAAATGCACGATGATAATTTCAGATCATTTTGTCACACCCACTGTTCCCAAGCACAGAGTTCGATGGACATGGCCCAGCGGCCTGAATGGGCAGGACGGTGCACGACCATGTAAAAATTATTGCCATCCCACGACCATGTGAAACAAAGGCGAGTGCTCACTCCGAAATTTTTGCCTTGCAATGCGCCATGAAGAAATGGGAGGGTAAACCAAGACGTGTCTGGTTGGTGTTGTTTCTTCGTTCGATGGCTTGCCATGGATTTGCCCAATTTTTTTTCCGCTAGGACTGTGCACAAATAATTGCGACTTCGACTCTTTGGTTGGTCACCTGGAAGCAATGGAGCTGTGGGCGAAAGAACATGAAACCATTGATTTTGAGAAGTCAAGCACAACCGCCTGACTATTAGAGCACGCCATGCGGATTATCGGCGCACGTTTTGCACAGAAAAATGTGCCGTGAATGATTGGGTTGCATGCTTGCGGCCACCGTTTCTGTCAATCAAAGTGTGAGTGCGCAGCATCACTTGCAACAGGCATGTATTCATTTCCGTGGTTTGTTTTGAAAATTCGTGTTTGTCCATGCGACGGTTTGGCCTTCACAATTTGAACATTCAGTTTTGACCAACATTTAGATCAATGGCCAGGCCACCGGCACCAATTTTTTGGGACAACCCCTGGCACGACACGTGTTCGACTCTTCCGTGACGTGGCTGGGGCGGCTAACTGGGCAACGTCCCTAAAATAGTCTTGAAATTTAGTGGGCGGTGCAAAAAATGTAGCAAACCATCGCTGTTTGATCCACAATGGCATCCGACAATTGAAGGCCGACAAAGAATTCGATGACCGTTGAACACATGGTGCAATGAGCTGGTAGAATTTTGTTGATACACGGGCGTTCGGAACTGAATGATAAATGCCACACAGCAACATGTTTAGAATTAGTTTTTGGAGGAATATGTTAAATTCTGCTCTTAAGTCGTTGTGTAGTTTGTGTAAATTTTGTTTCGGCACCTGTGCCTTCAATGGGCTGCTTTTGTCGGCATATAGGACTCCGACTCTGACTCCAATTGTCGACATTTGTTTTGGCCTGACTCCAGCACTCCCAATTTGAATCATTGGACCGAGTGCAACACAAAATGTTTCGCACTATTTTTGGATGGCTCCCGTGAAATTTACCGGGCTCAATTCCCTTTCTAACGTTCGCCTACACAATATATCTGGGGGCCGCGCCAGCACCTGGCTCCACAAATCTATCTCAACCAATCCGGGCTGCCCGTTGAAATGATGGGCCGACAAATTGAATGCCTTGCGTCTATAATGTTTTCGCAGTTCCTTCCCCCGTGTCATCTTAGGAGCGTGGTGACTCAGACCGGTGGAAAAAGATACACTTTTTTGCCACGAATTTCAGACAAAATCCGTTTACAAGTCAATGCCTCTTAAAGCATGACCCAGTTGTTGTTGCGTCCAATGTGCATCGAGACTGCAAATGACATCTGACAGTAAAAATGTAAACTCTTGGGGGAGTCGTGAATATGAAATGGTGCGGGCTCTGTGGAAGTTCTTTAGGCTAACTTCCGGACTCCAGGGCGCCAATTTGCCTAAGGCCTTGTGCTGTGGCCGTGTTGCCTTGAGCGACTCGTCGGCACACCTCTTAGAAAGTTTGAAACGCTGCAGGGCCATTGAGCAGGACTTTGGTTGTTTCGGCCATTTCATCCTTGAAATTTTCTTGCAGTTTTAACAGAGAGAAGGGTTCACAGCTGAGGAACATTTCGCCCGTCCACCATCAACAAAAAAAGTGTGGGAGCGGACCCGCGTGCTATTTTCAATACGATCTTTGGGGGTGAAGGGGCGCTACACGTTTTGGATTGCACATGCTGCGTCATTCTGTGGGAACACGGTTTCTATTTTGATGGCTGTGGCGCAAGCAGTTGCCAAAAAAACGGAAAATAAATCTGGGGCGATTGTCCAAACACAAACGCAGGGAGACCAATGGATTGCGTTTAAACTCGCCTCCAACAGACCAGGTTTGCAAACGGCCACGCAGTTTGAGGTTTTGACAAAATTGCCGACTGGATGTTGCACGCATGTGCAGACTGTGCTGCCGCCTCACTGCAGATGCGGGCCGCTACTCTTTTCATTGTGAGTGGAAGTGTGCCCAGCCCGTTCTGGAGCATAGGCCCGTTTGATTTCATGCCTGGACGCATATCATGAGTGAACGTAACACCCTTGATCTAAGAACACCATTGAATTGAAATCCATGAAAAAAACAGGAAAACTATATTGAATTATTTTTCTTACAAAGCCAGGTTGTTAAGGTTCTCTTGTAGGAAGGATTTTGGAATTGGAGAAAGATTGGCAAGACCTTTGGGGTGAAAAGGCATCGTCATCAAGCGGGGCGATAGACCATTTCAGAACGCCTTGTTGAAGTCTTATGTTGGCCATGTGCTGTCTATGAAGGAGCAACATCTGGTTCGCCGTAGCACATTGAAAAAATGCTCTGCTACCCTTATTGACAATCAAGCTGCTGGCAAAGCAAGTCACTGGCATCGTTAACACCTGCAATTCCATGTAGATCTTGACGCCCTGTGTGCCTCCTTGCGTCTTTTTTCCCGGGTCACTGATGTCAACACTGTGAAATCGCGACAAAATCTCCATCCTCGACGCACACGCATCATTGGCAGGCACGACAAAAAGTTGTCAAGAAGCACCCCTCTTGGTGCAAATCCTGGGCTTGGCAACTCAGTGAGTCTCCTCAAAAGTCTACGCATCAAATCCAGTCTCCGAAGTCGAGAGACGTTCGCATTCTCCACGCTGGGTGTAGTGGACCACTGATCCCTTGAGGCACCCCCGATCCGCACAGTTGGCAATGTCACACACCGCTCCTTGACCGCCTCCTGCAACATGGGATGCACCGTGGGATGCACCATGGGATGTCCATGAACCACAAAAAATCCATGGTTTCCCATTACCATCATTCAGAATCAACTGTTATCATTGTATTTTATTTTCACCACAGTACTACTGATCACATGGCTCCAGTATTCTGCACTTCCGCAACGTTTCTGGCTTTGAATTTGTTTACAGCTGCCTAGTTGTACCCTCTACATTCTCGGAGTACCAATTACACAGAAAGCTCTTCATTTTGATGGGATGAGGTGGGCGCAGAGATATGCAGGATCCAAGTGCCAACTTTTTAGAAAAGGCTATCATGGCTGTCCACAAACCAAACCAGCGTGTCCGAGAGGGGAATAACCATTGGCCCTATACCATCTTTGTACAATCTGAAAAAGAACAACAGCAGAGAAAGCGTTCGCACACATCTGCCATGAGGGGGAACGAAATTTTGGGAAGTGCCACGAGGCTCGAGCAAGGGTGGAACGCTCAGGAAACTTCTTCCACGGCAAAAAAAAAACAACAGAAATTGTACAGCCACAGTGAAGGACTCCTTCAGTCACAAAGTGTGGAGAGCCCACAAAAGATCACTCTCTTGACGGAAAATGATTTCTGAAGAAATTACTGTGGAAGCGCCACAACACACCGATTTCCCTGAGAAAATATGTTTTGCAGCACTGCAGGTGGTAGCAGGAACTTTCTTGCATGTTGCATGTGTGTGTGTGTGATTTATGCAATATCTGAATGTGAATAGGTCTTCGGTGTCCGTGACTAAGAGTCATAATTCCATGTGACACCGGTATGTTTTTTAGACTAAATGATGACTTACTTGACGTTTTCTCTCAGTTTTGCTCTCGTTGGTTTTTGAATTCAACATGGAACGTTTGTCCTGTGTGGCTGTACCAATTCTAAGCCACAATCACTGCTTTTGTGCGATGGCACTGCGGTGCTACCAGTGAATAATGTTCTGCAAAGACTTAGGCTTTCTGTTGCGCAGGAAGGTAAGCGAGAAAGCATGATGCAAACTTGCCCCCTGAACGTCAGCTTTAAGCTTTGCTATTTTGTGACTTTGAAGGATTCCCAAACAGCGGCCTCAGAGAGAGAGAGAGAGAGATGCAGTTCTAACATCTATATTATATGTATATATAATACCCCATGAAATGCCCCCCAGATGCTTTACATACCAGCGCATAAACATGTACCAGTTTATGAAGTCCAAAATCAGCAGGTTCAGACTTATAAAATGAAAAACCAGCAGGTTCAGACTTATAAAATGTAAAACCAGCTGTTTTATAATGTCTGATGTCCAACATTGGGCTACCTAATTTAATGCTCCTTGAATGGAAGGAAACCCACTATAAATTGGCAGCGCCAGGTTCCAGCATAAACTACACCAACTCAATTGCACACAGAATTTTTTTTATAAAATGAGAAACCAAGAACCGGTAAAACGAGTCGCAGCATCCCCAAGCTCAAACGCTCTTTATGGAATCACTGGGCCAAGACATGCCACGGTTTTTGTTGTAGGATGTTATTTCCTTATAAAATGATTTGCCAACATCTGAAAAAGAAACTGCTTCTGAAGGCTTTTCTCTATAAAATGCCAAGGTTAGGCCGATGGAGACACCTGCGAAGGGGGGAACGAAAGCCAGAACCCGTAGCAGAACTGCATCCGCGATTTTTCACACATTTTTCAAAACAACGTGGTCTTTCCACCATTTGTCTCCTCGAGCGCTCAAAAACCTTAGTTTTTTCCAGCTTTCCCGCTGCTAGCTCCCCTTTGCCGAAATCCCAAGACCCACAAAAGCTTTGCGTTTTACTGCATTTTTTTCCTCCGCCGCCTCATCCAACCCCCCGGTTCGCCTCACAAGCCCGTCCCGTACGCACTGCGAAATCGTGCCCACCCAAAAACTATTTCCCCCACCCTATGGCACCAAATGTGCCTCTCGACATCGACCTATGATACACTCGGGGTCCAACATCGACCTATGCCATGCCAAGCTGCGTTCAACATGGAACCAACCTTCGGCCAGCTCAAACCGTGTATATTTCCACGGTCTTTACCACATTTTTCACCCCGCTTTTCTACTGGAGCACCCTTGGCTTTTTCCAGCTTTCCTGCTGCTGGCTTCAATATGCCGACCCCCCAAGACATACAAAAAAAGCCTTGCGTTTTACCGCATCGCCGCCTCATCCAACCCCCCTTTTTCGCCTCACAAGCCCGTTCGGTACGCACTGCAAAACCGCGCCCACCCAAAAACCATTTCCCCCACCCTATTGAAATGTGTCCCCTGGGCGGGCCCCCCGGACCGCTTAATTCGCTTTGCTCGCAAAAAGAATTCAGCCTTGCCTGACGGCTGGCTTTCCTAAAAAACAAATCTTCATATAAACGGCGCTTTTGACATTTGATTGGCAATTATTCGAGGTTCCGCCAAAAAGCTTTCGCGCAACTTCCGCTGTAGGTACGGTGGCTTCCGCGAAGCCAGTTTTGCTACAAAAGGCTTTCGCAAGCTTCCCCGAAGCTTGAAAAACAATCATATGCCCCTTCCGCAAAGCTTCCGGGGCCTTCTGCGGCTTGAAGCATTCAAACGTTTTGCATTAAAATGCCCACACGAAAACGTGGCAAGTCTACCATCTAAAAAAACGACATTCGCGTGTTCTGCGGAAAGCTTGGACTGTGGGCTACTATTCTTAAAGAAGAATGCGTGTTTCCTTGACAGCCTTGAATTTTATCCAAGTGATTAATACCAAGAAATGGCTTTGCCTTGCGATGAACTTTTTTCCTCGCATTTTGTGGAGCCCTAGAATTTATAAAATGGGTGGACCAACAAAACAGTATGGGTGGGGAGATAAATGGTAGCATTTCACATTTTAAAGTGAAATGACCCTTCCCCGGAACCAATTCTCCCGGATGGGCCTGAGTGATTCTCACCATCGATCAACCATCTATAATGAGAAACCATGAATTTGGGCCTGACAGTGACAGCCAGAGACTTCAGCATTTCGCCCGGGAAATCAGGGTTTATAAAATGGGTGGACCAACATAACATGATGGGTGGGGAGATAAATGGTAGCATTTGACATTTTATAATGACATGACCCTTCCCCGGAACCAATTCTCCTGGATGGGCCTGAATGATTCTCACCATCGATCAACCATCTATAGTCAGAAACCATGATTTTGGGCCTGAGAGTGACAGCCAGAGACTTCAGCATTTCGCGCGGGAAATCAGGGTTTATAAAGCGGGTGGACCAACATAACAATATGGGTGGGGAGATAAATGGTAGCATTTGACATTTTATAGTGAAATGACTATTCCCCGGAACCAATTCTCCTGGATGGGCCTGAGTGATTCTCACCATCGATCAACCATCTATAGTCAGAAACCATGAATTTGGGCCTGACAGTGACAGCCAGAGACTTCAGCATTTCGCGCGGGAAATCAGGGTTTATAAAATGGATGGACCAACATAACAATATGGGTGGGGAGATACATGGTAGCAGCATTTGACATTTTATAGTGAAATGACTATTCCCCGGAACCAATTCTCCTGGATGGGCCTGAGTGATTCTCACCATCGATCAACCATCTATAATGAGAAACCATGAATTTGGGCCTGACAGTGACAGCCAGAGACTTCAGCATTTCGCCCGGGAAATCAGGGTTTATAAAATGGGTGGACCAACATAACATGATGGGTGGCGCGATAAATGGTAGCATTTGACATTTTATAGTGAAGTGACCCTTGCGCTGACAGGACCTGCGGGTTCACAGCTCGAAGGCAAAAATCGGGCGACGTCCAGAGAGAAGTTTGGGCTGCCAGGCATTGCTTGCCCGAATTATGTTAGCAACCAATGCAAATTTTTTCACAGCATCATTAGGCCTCTGCCCTTGAGAGCGTTTTTTGGCAACGATGTTGCATTCTATTGCTTTGGTTTGTTGTCATCTTTAGACATATATTGTACAAAGAGCCATACTCATACTCTGTATGATTCAGTGACCAGATAGATCTGAACTTAGCTAAACTTATTTGACAAGTAAAAAGATGGTAGGAACTATGTGTTGAAAAGTTGTTTGAAACTTTTTTCGGGCCAACTGTTGGTAAAAAGCAAATGGAAAAATTGTTTGCAAGAGATTTCGTTCGCGTTTCCGACGGTGTAGAACACCCGCTTGAAGAGAAGCAAGGAATAGGTGAACGAAACATGTGGCGAAACGAGGTCACAAGAGATTTCGTTCACCTAGGTTTCCGGGCCAAAAAGGAAACGGTTTGCAAAACTGTGTCTAGAAAAGAGTGTGCTCCCCGCGGTTTTCCGCAGAAACATCGAACAGTGTTTACTTCATCGGTGAAGCCCCTTGATGGAATGCCCCAGAGATGACATTCATCTTTGCAACCATCATGACCAGATAGATCTGAACTTTAGCAAAAAAATGCTCAGCAATGCTTTGAGTTTCCCTGCCCCCTCCATCTTTTCCATGGAGTTGTTTTATCAACTACTCTGACCAACTGTGTCCAAGTCAGCGTAATCAAAAACCATTATCTTTATAAAATGGACCTACCAACTTCCAAACTTTCAGTTGTGCTTGGATACTAAATTGTTATACAATGACTAGCCAACATCTGCCATCATGCACCGGAAAAGTCCACGACCAGGCATATTTTTTATAGAATGTATGGTTTACCAAAACACCAGGATCCAAAACCCAAACACAACTACCAAATGTCTTTATGGAATGCACCTACCAACAAACCCAACCAATTGATATTTAGAGCGTTTAAGGCTATAAAATGGAAAACCACTGCTTTTATAGAATGCAAGTACCAGCAAATCCATGCCGTTCATGGTCTAATTTGTGCATTTTTTGCTTTCTGCAACCAGCTCTCCTTTATGCAGTGACCCTGGAAATGCAATTTATAAGGAGTAAAGGTTCCCCATTTCATAAGGGACCATTTCATGGGGTATTATATATATATATAAATATCACTGGGACCCAGATGTAATCTTCAAAGAGCTCAGTCTTTTCGATCCATTTTTATGTTTATAAAATCCAACAATCAAGAGAAACCGGTAAGAATCAAGTCAATATTTTACCCCAGAAAAGAAAACCGTAATTTGGGCAGTTTGCCTGCACGGTTTTGCAACTAGACACCACAATAACAAGAGGAATCTGATCTGCACAATATAATCATCACTAATCATCACTAATCATCACTAATCATCACTTCTCAAACGCCTTCAAAGCAAAGATCGTCATGGAAAATGTGTGTGTGTGTGTGAGTGTGTCTGTGCGTGTCTGTGATTGTGTGTGTGATTGTCTGTGTGATTGTGTTTGTCTGTGTGTCTGTTTGTGGTTCCTAAAAAGTGACATGATGCATTGACCTGATCATCTCTACGAACACAGATGACACCTGTCCTCGCATCAAGCATTTCGCAGCAGCGTGTATCCGCATTCCACGAACCGTGAGTTCAGGCACGTGCCCAAGACCACCCATGGCGGCCTGCAAAACTTCTTCATCCAACACTGACTCGGCCATCAGGTCCTGTGCTGATAAGGAATGATACTCGGGCAGCTCCTGCTTCAGCTTGTTACACTCTCTGTCTGATACTTCTTCCAAGTAAGAGAAATTGTAAAGGAGCGCACCTCTGTCTGGAAAGGAATACCAGCCATTTACAAAGCAGTACACGTCATCTAGAGGGTAGAAGTGATCGCGAAGGGTCAAGGTGCTCTGGTCAGGAAACTTGAGAGTCACTGGTACTGCATTCGGTGCATTCGACACAATCTTGTAGCCAATTTGAAACCTAGGAGAAAGCTGGGCCGAGCACGAAAAGAATGTTGGCTGTCAAACGCTGCCAATGTGAATGCATGAGCAGCGCCCTAGTACTCACACACCACTACATTGGTTTCACACGGAAACTTATCATGCCAAAGCTTCTGTAATTGATAATGCCAGCATGATTCCTGTAACAACGCATGAGCCAAAATAGAGAACTTCGAACGATTCAAAAATAGAGTGGGTGCAGAAGCGTGTCTGCATGAACAGTCGCAAAGAGAAATGGCAAATTCTATCGTTGTGCTGCTAGTGGAAGACCTATAACCTATAAAATCTGTTGATGTCGCAGCTGTCAGACATTAACAGTTTCGTAGATGGCGGTGCTTCTGGGTTCAAAGCCTAAAATATTGATGACGGCTCTACACCAAGCGACTGTTTTACAAAGGGTCTGACATTGCGCGTCTTGCGAGAGACGGCACATTCACTCGCCCAAGTGCCCAAGGACCCATAGAGGCACCATCCATCTTCGCCATAGCTGGCCACTACTTCTTCCAGTGGTCGGTCCATTTCCTGCAGTGATCCACGCACCTTCAATGGCTTTCCCTAATCAGTTGTCTTTATTCCAAGAGTTCAACCCACTTCATTCAACTCAAAATTCCTCATTTCGTTTTCAAAAACAGGAAGCGTCACTGGTTCAACATGCTCCCGAAGTCCTGGGACGTCAGATTGGACAAACAAATGCCTTTCTTTTTGGACTCGGGGTCGCTAAGAGCTTGAAGTGGAAGCACGGCCGTGCCTCCGTTACCTCCGTTGCCTCTTTTATTTCTGCGCAGCTCACTGGCAGTCTGCAGCAAATGGCAACTGTGGCCAGCCTGCGTGGCTGCCGTGGGATACTGCCTACACGGAACAGCAGCATACCATTGGTTTGCCAGTGCCAATTAGAACTTTGAAAATACCAAGTCTCACAACATAACATCTGGTGACCTCGTCTCATGGCCAAAGCATTGGTGACATACCAAGAGCCATCTGCGCATGCAATGCAAATATGGAAGACAGGTGGTCTACAATGGTTCGCCGTCAACAATGGCAAGTACCCAACAATGATAGTTTGAAGTTGGAAGGACCGGAAGACCAAATGGATGCCTCCACAGTGAAAACAAAGACCCAAATAAAAATGCCGACGATGAACAACTCAAAGGACAAACAATGTCCAGCTGAAAACACACAAAAACTCTATGAAATGAAGAAAAAGGAACAAACATGACATATCATGAGATCACAAAATGCTGCACAGTGAATGCCTCATCTGCCAGAGATACACCGAGAAGTACAGATAGTAGCAGAGCCATGGCTGTGGGGGTTCAGCATCGGCTACAGGCAAGAACTGAAAAGCCAAAAGCACGCATACGACACCTGTGGTTTTGACGCCTTCTTGTCCCCACTACACAGTGATAGGCTCAATTGTATCAATATTGCAACTGCAAAATCGCTTCTGAATGCAGACAGCAGATGCAGCAGGTCTGGTTTTAGGATCCTTAATTTTGTTTTTGCGTTGTCAGAATGACTCCTCTTTGGTACATTTGTGGGGGAACCCAACTCTTCAGCGCCAACTGAACAGTGGAAGGCAGCTACTTTGTTCACAGTGCGCAGGGCTAGTCTACCAATTCCTATAGATTCTACCAGGTGTATCGACACACCAAAATCTCGGGAACTTCGACCTGACCAAGTTTGCCCCAAACGTGATCATCTTGAACGAATCACATGTGGTGATGTATGACCCCCGGTAGTGCAAACAGTCCGCAGATACTGACATAGAATTCTGAAGTCACCATGAGATGTATCTATATCAGCGTGGCTAGGTCACCGGTGCCAAAGACTGTCTGGATTGTTTGTTCCATAGTGGCACAGCGCCCAGGGAATTGGGACGTGTGCAAAAACAAAAAACGTTCCCCTTTGATAGGCCTGGCGTTGCAGTCTTTATCTTCCTGACAAGATGTTGTTCTGCTCAAGAACGACTATGAATGAAATCCAACGGGTCCCACAGTCATAAGTAGTGCTGCCAACGCTCAGCACACAACGATCTTTGTACACATGTGTCGAAACAAAATACATGGAATATAGGAATGACATCGGGACATGAGGATTTGGGACGAAATGTTTGTTTGCGTGGCATCTTGGCAAACGTTCGCGTTTTTTACGATATGGAATCCCAATGGACGCAGAATCAATTTTTGCTGTTCTTGCAAAGTGTCTCAAAATTCGATCTACCAATACTTCGCCACCCATCTGGAGCTGCATTGCATGAATTGCATGATCAAACCCGCTTTCAACGAAGCTCTACCTACCTGGGCTCTCAAACCACTCACAAAATCTTGCAGCAGCAGCACTAGCGACATCAAATGTTTACTGAAAAAATTATATTACGAACAACCTCTTCACCACCAACCTTCTATCCTTGGTGCTGTGGCCGACTCAAACACCGTAATGAGAAGAATCTAAATTTATCCCCTCTGACAAAACGGCACACAGTTCACTCAATGCAAAGCAGCGTTTTTTCTTTTGAGAATTGGGGTCAAGCTTTGGCCGCGCTGTCACGGCTAAAGGTGAGAGGCACCTGGACTGTGACACAAGATCGATTAACATCGAAAAATTCACAGACCCGTGAAGAACTTGAACTTACGTCACATGACGTGTGAAAATGCACGTCCCTCGACGTACCATGGGTAAGCCTCAAACTGGATGGTCCCATGAAAAGAACCTCTCAAATTGTATGATGAAGAAAAAAAGCGATGGAAGCAACGGTTTACCAATCAGTTGGTTGGTGACTTAACAAGTGGACACTTGTCCAAAGAGAAACCCTGATCACTTGATCAAAGGCGGGAGAGGCAGGGACGAAAAAGAAAATGTCACTTGACATGCAATGTGCATTCGCGCGGTACTTGATGCGCTGATAAGAAATGACATCATGGCCGACTCCAGCACGCCAGTCCCCGGTAACTTTCAACACCAAACTTCTAGTCGCCAAAACAACAAACAAACATGCTTATAATCAACCGACCAAACATCGCCGAGCCACGTGGCGATAACGGTCTTGGCAACAAGGAACAGTTTTTCTGTTGTTTTGAATCCAGTACCAGAACCGTACAAACGGGCCGAACATTTTCAACACAAGCAGCGATGGACAAAACCGAAACCGGTGCTGAGAACAATTGGCCCGCTGGTCACCAAACACTCCGGCCACAAGCCTGCTTGTCCAATTTTTCAAAAACTTTGAACCAACAGGCAAAAGCTTCGACCTTTCCGTGGAAACTACCATCACTTGGCGTAAGAAAGTGGTCGCCAAAATCAGCTTCTTCGCCCGTCGAGGACAGCATCAAAATCAGTTTGTGAGGACCTATTTTCGGAACTACAAACGCAAGGAAATGCGAAACCACATCGGCGTACCTCCGCTGAAGTGATTTCAAGACGCTGATGCCTGGATGGTCGTTTCTGACAGAGTGAAAGAGCATTGTTTTTGGTTTGAAAAAAAAGGCGTGGAAAAGTTCTTACATGTATTTTCTTAGCAAAAACTTGCGCTTGCAGCACTTGATGAAGCGAGGTTGCAAATGCATTTCCGGCCCGAAAAAATTGCGCCTGCAGCGCCCCAAGTTGGAGCGGAAGATTCCACATGTTTTCCTTTAACTAAAACTGGCAGCCGCGGCGCCGACAAATGCAATGAACACTTGGCGGATGCATTTTTCACATTGAAAGTTGTTTTGGCGGCGCCCCAATTTGGAGTGGAAGGTTCCCATTGGAATTATTTTGCGTTCAAACTTTGCAATCCTGGCGCTTTTTCACGCAACCTTTAATCGCGATATGCGATGGCTTGACCATCCTTCCCATCCCCCTCCTCAATAATAATGATCCAATTCAGGATAGATGATGGCTTTGTTTTGATTGAGCGAACATAGATATCTGGACTCATGTTGATGTAGTCGGCGCAAAAACATTGCTTTGATGGGGGCGTGGGGGAGGAAAGCAGCCCCATGAAAGCAATTTTGAATCCATTTGGGTCACAGGCACTTCTGGGGTAGAGACTTACTTGGGGTCATTGAGAGCGTGGACCGGTTTGACCGGCGTATTGTCTCAGACGAATGCAAGGTAAGCTCTGCGGAGATAGGATTTGTGAGGATCCTCTTCCATTGGCATTACTGGTTACTGTGGACAAATTGAAGCTTTCGAGTCGCCTCACAAGGATTCGAATTTTCTCGCATGAGCAACCAATGCCTTCCAACAATACTTTCCCGTTAACTTCTGCTATCAGATCTGGCGTAAGCATGTTTATTGCGCTGACTGGTCGAAAAAGTTTGCCATGTAGCCACCAACAAAGAAGCCGAATATTGCCTCCCCGCCTGGACCATAGGAACGTGCTTCGTCAAAATGACCCTGGAAGGGCTGGATGCTTTTGGCGACGAGCTGCTGCAAGCGACCGGCGCACTAACGCAAGAAGAATGAAGAATTATGCCTCAGCGCAACTCAAAAAATGGGGTCGGCTTGGATCACAATCTCGTATTTGGTTGCCAGAAGGTGACTCCGAAATCGGAGTCAAAATGGAATCAAAAAAAACCCTCCCAATAAGCTCTTTAGAACACTGTTTCCAATAACACTCTCGAACTTATTGACATCCCATCGCAGCAAACCTGAGCGTCCGTGGCAACAATCGCCTGCCACTTGAAAATTTGGGCGCGTTTTCACCGCTATTTGTCTTATTACAACAGAAACACGAACATTCATCACAACGGATGTCTTTGTCATGGCTCCTGCCACACCTAAAACCCTGGCCTTGCAACTGAAAAGACAGTCTGACACGGCACCTCAAACTCTTTTTTTTTTTACTCGCGGTTGCGCCGTTGTGGCTCGGCCCCTCGGTCACAAGTACAGATTGCGAAGTGAAAAAGAGAAGCCATAGACCATAACAAACCAATGGGGGAGAGACCAGCAAACAAGAAACAAGCAAAAAGCACAACAAGAACCACCCCCAAAAGAACCACCAAACAAAGGTCATTGGCACTGGCACATTAACTAGGTGAAACGTCCGCTCTCACTGGGCTCACGTGTTGACTGGCAGGTCATCTCTTCTGTCATCACTGATCTCTTCTTGTGTGCCAGCACTCGCCATGTAGAAAGTTGATACTCGTCTCTGAGGCCGCAAATCCGAAGGCTAAAACTCCTGATGACATCGGATGACATCTGACGTGTCGTCATTCTGCTGTGTGCCTGTTGCCTATTGCATATTTCAATTTGTTTGATTGTTGACGTCAACACCCAAGCACGAATGCAGTATCCAGTGAGAAGCGCAGCAAAAGTAGTCTAACATAAAAAGGGGCAGGCGCCTTTTCTGTGAATTGAAAGAACAGGGGCCCTCCCCAGAGGGCCCCCTTGCAGAGGTATTGCCTGACCACTACTTTCCCCCTGTGAGCTCGACGAGGGTGGTGTGATCAGGTAGCCTGGCATCACGCCATTGCTCGGTGTTCGAGGCGGTTGCCTCCCTGGTGTCTATCACTGGATGTGACCCCGCGGTCACACTTGTACCTTGAAGCGCATTGAAACCTCCCTAGCTCGGTCCGCCGTGGGCTGGTATGGCAAGCATCAGAGTATAGCCGACTTGGACAAACCACGGCTACGTCTCCTCACGTAGGTCAGCAGTGGGTTGGACACTCTTGGGCAATTCTTGAGGCACATTTCCAATGTCAGGACGTAGGCTGTCTGTTCCGGGTACATAGTATCCGATTGAGGAATGCTCCGTTGCATGACAAAATGCAACTGCCTGCTCTGAGCACTCACAGAGGCAGTGTCCTGTCAACCGAAATCGGTACCCCCATAATTATACCTTCAAAACCAGAAAGCCATGGCTCGCCCCCGCGCCGAAAGACCAGACTCCAGCGAGTCAGGTCAGGGCCTACCCCTTCCCCTAAGCCCTTGTGGGGCTAAGTAAACAGCTGCAGCGATACACTGCCGAAGCAGGGCATTATTGCCAATTGGCACGGTAGCCAGATTGGCGAGCCTGTGCTTTAGGGAGGCACTGGAGGCTCCTGAGGCTCGATCATCTCGCTTTCGCTTAAGTTCTGCGCCTGGCCAATGTTTCCATGGACAATGATGCGGCGTGAACAAGGGTGCGTGGGCCAATGAGCCAATTCGTGCAGTAGCATCACGAAGTGGATCTCCCGAAGGCGCGCGGATGCTGGTAAGCCATTCGTTGTGGGCACAAGCTCGATTATGGTCATCCGTTGCGCCCCAGCCTAGGTCCGCATACCGTTGGCGAAGTGCTGCAGAGTTGGCACAATTGGCATCTCGGACAAAAATGTCTTGGACATTGTAAGCAAGAGCTGCATTTTTCTGATATGCTCTCGTGAAGCAAAGTGCATATTTATGATACACTAGCCCAACGGACGTAGCAGCATCAAAGTACTTGGCTCCGATAGTCATTAAGCGGGCCGGCGAGAGGGTCATGAGGTCCCACCCTGCTGGCTCATAGTGAGTCCAAGAGTTCTCTTCACCATAGTAACTAGCTGATTGCAGTGGCGGTGCTTTGACTTCTATGGCACAGGTCGTCGGGGTCCGGCTCATAGAGAGGAGCTCGGTAGGGTTGTTGGCTAGGAGGCCAGAGCAATACAGTTGCTGAACGAGAGGATGCTCGGGCTGCACTGGGACTGGAAGTTGAAGCACATTCGCACGGCCCTGGTTAATCCGCATGAGCGAATAATTTTGGGGTTTGTCTTCTTTGGGCGCGGTGACCTTGAGCTCGACAGCCTCTGCCCTACCATCTTCATACGTTCCAAGGAACCCGAGGCGGGTGGAATTCTTCACAATCTGAATGTAGAAAGCAATCGGGAAATATACCTTGAGATCTCTCAACGGCAGCGTGCCCTGTTTTGCATCTGTGCCGGTGTCATGGACAAGTAGAAACGAACACAGGGAAGAAGTGGTACGCCGCGCCGGGTCTAAGCGGGCTCTCCCCGCTGTCTGTGAATGTTGCAAAGCCGAAGCTAGCTCCGCTATCAAGCATTTCTGCCAAAAGTCTGCAGTGGACAAGAGCTTCCACTCGGGCGCTAATCGCGCTAATTCGGACGTTTCGATACCATGGAAGAACTCTGATATAAGACCGCTAACGGCGGCAGTGGCAGTGAGCAATGCATACCGTATGTCCTCCTCATGCGCCTGATGCTGTGCCTGCTGCTGGCGGGGATGATAAAGCCGTCGCTGCAGAGTTGCTCGGTACAAGTTTTGCTTGAAAAGGTTGGAGCCCACGTAGCAGCGGAGGGCAATTCGTCCCATGGGCCTCTCCGGCGGGAGTTGACTGAGTTCAACAACTGGGGGACATCGGGAAATGGCTTCCTCTGTACGACCGTGAATGAGGTACTCCTTGACAAAGGCTGCATATTCCTGGCAAAGCTGGAAAAATGTTTCAAGTAAGCTCTCTGTAGCGTCATCGGAGGAGGGGTATGCCAGGTCATTGGATTCCTCCATGAGGACTGGTAAACGATTAACCACCTGCCACCGAGCTTGGCCCTTGCGCCGTTGGCTGCGCCCGGCCGAGCTACGACTGGTTGCTGAATCCAGCGATTCTGCAACTGAGTCAGGTTGGGAAGAGACCGCCTCATCAGACGACTCAGGGCCGAAGGTAGCCTAACTGGGACGTGGGCGATCCATGCTGGGCCGAAGAGTGTCGGGGGACTCTTCTGAAACCTCCGTAAGAGGATGGCCATTTAGAACCAGGGCAGGGATATTGAACTGAGGTCGATGGGCCCATGCATCATAGAAATGCCCTCGATGAAGCGGCCACATCACATGAGCCGCGGATGGCTGGCTATACCGTAAGGGCATTAAGTGCCAATTTTGGCCTGCTGGCCGCAGTTCCCACAGGGGCTTCCGTTGGTTGTCCGCCGCATAACCCCACAACAAGCCCATGAAGGCGCCACCTGGGAAGCATGAGTGCTGAGAGAAGGGACTTTGGAACCGCGGAGCCTCGACAAGAATCAAATGGAAGCGAATGACTCGCGGTCCGTCTGGACCTTTACTCAGCCACCCAAGACAGAGAGGGAGCGGGTATTGGCCAATGACACTGCCATCCAAAGCTTTGTCCATCGCTTCTTCCGTGACTATGGTTTCGTCCAGATAGCTCTGGGCCTTGACCAGCCCCGGTGCATGTGTCACCACCAAGCCCAGCCCCGCTTGGAGTGCGCCTATGACTTGGGCCATACTGACCAGCCCTCTCATGTCAACCGGTGACAGGATAATAGTAGCGCCAATAGCTCGAGAAAGGCCCACATTGGCACGGGCCTTTGCCTCAAAGTTGGCTCGGTCATCATATTGATCATGACCGGACAAGAACGAGACCCCTGATTGGACCAAGAAAGAGCGATAACACGTAGCCCCTGCTAACTTGACAGCATTCTCCACTCGGAGGGGGACTCGTGTGAGGAATGGCTGATCAAAGTCTTGGCGGTCATCCTTGCCCTTGCCTTTTCCTTGACCTTTAGAGCCTTTGGTTGGTTTTCCTCCCATTTGGGCAGGAGTGGCCACAGCTGGTCTCTCCTCCTCTGGAACATATCGTGGATTGCGCGTATTGTGCGGCAGTGGAGGCGACAGAGAGGAGGCACTAAGTACTCCTCGCTGTTGGCTAGTGTTGGTCATGATGAGCTGCCCTGGGGTGAGACCCGGGTTAGTGGCATCAAATGCCGGGATGAACTCAACCATGCGAGTGCAGCTTCATTTGCCGCGGAGATGGCAGCCGGTGTCTCAACTATTTTAGGGTCTCACGGCACCTCAAACTCCTCTATTTTGCGATTCCCAAACCAGAATCGCTTCTACTCGCAAAAACGCATGTTATTTGACAATTCACACAATTTTTTCAGGGAGCTAGAAGCCATTACTTGATGTTCACCATTCATCCTCACCCTTGCAACTACACTCCTCAACAGACACTGCAGCGCAACCTTCACCTTTTGAAGCCCCCTTTAAGCCTTCATTATTGAAGATCCCCTTCAAGCCCGCTTGAAGCCTCCTTGAAGCCCCCTTAAAGCCTGCTTGAAGCCCCCTTGAAGCCCTCTTCAAACACCTTCCAGCTTTCAAGCCCCCTTCAAGCCCCTTTCAACCTTAATGAAGGCGAGCGCTTTGAAGCCCCTTGATGCCTCCTGAAAGCCTTTCTTCAAGCCACCCTAAAGCCCCCCCTTGAAGCCTGCTTCAAGTCTTGAAAGTCTGAAAACTACTTTCTTTTTGAGTCTTCGGATCCTTTCTAATCCAGACAATACAAGACCCAATGACTTACGCAAGAAAATAGTGAAGTTTCAGCGCAACACGAAATTTGAGCGGGAAAGGCTGAGCAACAATAAAATTCGACTAAGAACCTCAAGCTCGGCGTCACAATACAAATTGCACTCGTTGCCACTTCACAGCAAAGCAATACCCGCCTCTTCTTCTTTTTTTTCTGCGCGGTTAAAGGTGACAAAACCAAGAAACTCAAAGGTTCTAATCAATGAGAGTGCATTAACTAGCCTACAGAGACTAGGAAAAACTGTGCAAAGTCGGCAAACGAAATCCGAGTGCGATCTCAATTGTACTTTAGTGACCAGTAATATGTCGTAAAGCAAGAGCAGGGTGAGAAATCGCAAAGCAGTCTCCAAATAGCCAAGAATGCATTGCTTCGATTATGGCCGCAAGCCAGCCAGAAAGGCAAGTTTGCCGGAAATTGCAACTCAAAGAATTCGTGAACCAAAAGGTGCTGCTTGGAGACGGTGTACTATATTGCGACGCGCAAAAGGCCACCATTCAAGATAATAGGAAAGAAATGCAGCGAAGAGAACAATCGCAAAGCTTCGTTCTAAACAGGCCAGTGCTGGTGAGAAAACCCAGTGTCGGGAAGCAGGGCCAAGCCCCGTGCCAGAAGGACGAGTGGCAAACGCAGAGCGAAAGCCAAACGTCCTTCAAGGCATCGAGCTCGTCAAACTGCCGCCCAAGTAGAGAAAGGAGCTGCATTGCCAAGGCAGATTGGAACTTATGATTGCAAGGGAATACGACGCCTGTCAATTATGACACTAGCATGGCTGGCAGAGGGTGGGTCGGAGACCTTCGGGGACCTTAAGGTTTAAGGTCAGGACCTTAAGCCTTAAAGTCAAGGTCAGCTTAAGGTCCTGCACCTCAAGCTCCAAAGTCAAAGTCACGGCTGGCGTGCGGAGGGGGGGGGACGAAGGTCCGAAGGCTTAAGGTCAGCTGTGACCTTAAGGCTTAAGGTCTGTCCGAAGGTGACCTTGGACCTTAAGGCTTAAGGTCCGTCCGAAAGTGATCTTGGACCTTAAGGCTTAAGGTCCGGCGAAGGTGGCCTTGGACCTTAAGGCTTAAGGTCGGCTTAAGGTGACCTTGGACCTTAAGGCTTAAGGTCGGCGTAAAGTGATCGACCTTGAAAGTGACCTTGGACCTTCAGACTTAAGGTCGGCTTAAGGTGAGCTTGGACCTTGCACCTTAAGGCTTAAGGTCCGAAGGTGACCTTGGACCTTAAGGCTTAAGGTCTGAACGAAGGTCCACATCATCTTTAAATTTAAAAGCTAAACTGATCAAAGCTCTAAAACTTCTTGACCATAATTTCAAAAATTATAAAAAATCAATCGCTGAGCTTTGCAAAAACAAATAAATTGGAAATTCTTATTTGTTTCAATGTTCAGAGATTTTGCTTTTGACATTAAGCTTTGCGAACAAAAGCATTTAGGCTGGAAATTTTCGATAAATTTGCCATTAAAAAAATGAAAATATCAAAGATGTAGATGCGCAGACCCAGTAGACCTTGGTTGGGACCTTCAATCTTAAGGTCCAAATTCCATACCTTCGCTTGCGCCTTAAAATTGAAGGTGACCTTCGTTCAGACCTTAAAACTTTAAGGTCCAAGGTCATCTTCTTTCAATCTTCCAGAGAGTTGCATTTGACATTAAGCTTTGCGAACAAAACATTTCGGCTGGAAATTTTACATAATTTTTCAAACTTAAAGAAAACTTCAGACTTTAACCCTTAAGATCCAAGGTCACCTTTGCCTTAACGTCACCTGGAGTGAAGGTTCCCAACTAGATTTTAAGCCTTAAGGTTCAAAGCTACCTTCGTTCAGACTTTAAGCCTTGAGGTCCAAGGTCACCTTCGCCTTAAGGTCACCTTAAGCCTTCAGGTACAGCACTACTTTCGTTCAGACCTTAAGCCTTAAGGTCCAAAGTCACCTTTGCCTTAAGGTCACCTTAAGCCTTAAAGGTTCAAAAGTACCTTCGTTCAGACTTTAAGCCTTAAGGTCCAAGGTCACCTTCGTCTTAAAGTCACCTTAAGCCTCAAGGTCCAAAGGTAACTTTATTCAGACCTTAAGCCCTAAGGTCCAAGATCACCTTCGCCTTAAGGTCACTTTGAAGCCTTAAAGTCCAAAACTACCTTCGTTCAGACCTTGAGCCTTCAGGTCCAAGGTCACCTTCGCCTTAAAGTCACTTTAAGCCTTAAGGTCCAAAACTACCTTCGTTCAGACCTTGAGCCTTAAGGTCCAAGGTCACCTTCGCCTTAAGGTCACCTTGGACGAAGGTCTCCGACCCGCTATGGGCTGGCAGGTGCACGCGATTTTCGGGCTAATGTCCGCCTCTTCTCCAAGGCACTCTATTACAATGGGGCGTCTCAACGCCTCTTTGGACAACATTGGCTCATGGTCTTCACTGCCACGCGATTGGGTGCCTCAATGTGGCGTTGAGGCGCTTCTGCTTCCCCAATGCAAAGACAAGTAAAAGTCGAACGTTTGTGACATGATATTATCAATGCAAAAGCAAAGAATGGCAATGACATTTCCTTTTTTCTTATTTGGGAACACAATTTTTTTTTGCTCTCCTGCATCGCCTCGGTAGCACTAAGCTAAGGTCGATAAGAAGCAGTGAAACCAGGTGAAACAAAGTGAAACGTACGAAGCTCCGAAGCAAGGAAACAACAAAAGCAAAGGCAGCAAAACTGCGAAAATATATACATGCAATGAATTCCCCGCCTCACAACTTCTCTGCGTAACCACTATGCAAATGGGCCCATCAAACGAAACGTTGGCGCCGTTGTGATAGCTTGTGATGGCCTACAAGGCCACCAGTCCAACCAGCAGTCCACTGTGTGCTTGTCGACAATCCGGCGGGAAGATTGTCGTACTGATTGCAAAGTAGATCTTTACATGTTTAGTCTGCCAGTTATGTAGCTGCCAAAAATGCACTCGGGTAACATTATTGTAGCAAGACCTTTTGTCGAGAGCGCTTCTGACATCGCTATAATGTTGTATGCCTAGAAGCCCAAGTTGGGCTATCAGGCACTACAAGGTGAGTTGGCCCGCGTAGGGGCCATGGTTTACCTGGGGCTTTCCAGGCAATGGCATCGTCCAAGGCTTATCGTAATCGAATTTGTAGACTCCTATTGCCCAGATAAGTTGGGGAGACACCGTCAAGGTTTTCTTATTTGGGAAGACAACAACAATGGTTCTGGAGTGCCGCACCTTGACAAGCTGGCTGCTGCAAAAAAAAATCGACGACCAATGTCAGGAAGGATCCACTGCCTGCCGGAATACTATTCCACCTTCCGGATATCCGCTTCCAGCACCAAGACTTTTGGAACAATTCTCTTTTAGCCAGAGGCAATTGCTTTGGTGCCCGCAGCGCGGCAGGCGCAGTCTTGGAACGAAGCATTGGGCGGAAGAAATGAGATACAAGAAAGATAAAAGAAATAGAAGCAAGATTGACCATGATTTTGATTGCGGGCCAAGAGTTGATCTGAAGAAATTGGAGCCCAGGAGAGGGACAAATGAGTTAATTGTTGGTTCAATGCTTTTCTTTTCCAAAAGCGCCGAGGAAGTCTTCGGTGGGGTTTCGCAAAACATTTAAAAAGTCTAGCGGCGATTGACTGCGACTTCGGAATTGCCGATTTCCGCTTTTAGTTTTTGTGCCTTTCGAACTTGGCAGTTGGAGTTCGGCGCTGTTTTCTCTGTAAGACATCTAAGGCAGGAAGAGGTGCAATTTCGAGCTTCCCAGTTTGAGTTCGGTACTGTTTAAGACATCTTGTGCTGGAAGAGGGTTGCAATTTCGAGCTTCCTAGTTTCAGCAGCCATGACAGATAGAACGCCAAAAGCAAAAAAACAGATGGAATGGCAACAGCTTTGCCAGAGACAATCCCAAAAACTACGCCGAATAAAGATACCAAAAAGTTATGTCCCCAGCTATGCTACATCAAAACGCTACCATCGAACGAAGCTTTGCCAACCCCAATTGAATACGGCGTCGCCGATTTTTAAGGGGGTGAAGGGGGCTTGAAGGGAGTTTGAACGCAGAAGAAAAAGTTTCTTTCCTCGCTTATTGATAACTGTTGATGTTGGTGGGTTCTTGAAATTGGACATTTGGTCACCACTTGCGACCTGCTCACATCGTTCTGTTGCTTACTGGAGGTTACGTATGAAGGTCATTTCTTAATTGTAATACATAGAAAAGAGGTGGTAGGAGAGTTGGCAAGAGCGTTTCAAGTGCCAAATAAGGTGGTTAAAGTATTCCGCAATTCTGGCATGATCCGCAAAATCTGTATGGTAGATGTCATGATAATGCCAGCAGAGGTAACAAGAAGGAGAGGTGGTGGCAGTCTCCCTGCTGCAACCTTTGAGACAGGATCTCCCTCCTGCTGGGAGAAACTGACCACTGGTTGAAAGTCACGGATATCCATTTCCCGGAAGTTTGCGGATGTGATCGGCAAGCTCTGGAATCATCCGAATGGGAAATAACCATTCAGAACATCTCTTAGCAATCCGAAAAAAGCTAGCAATCTTCTCACTACGCTCTGTGTTCTTGGAAGCAGAGCTGTTCTGCAGGATACGCGCGAAATCAGATACGGTGGGTGGTTTAAAGCTAGTACCAAATTTCCTTCGCATCTTGACAAAGTTAAACGAAGCTAGTGGCCACCAGCAATGACTTCTGTCAAAATCTTTTTGCTGGAAGCGTCGATATCCGTCCTTGGATGTCCGGCAGGGATTGGAAGAGTGGTGACAGTACGTGAGCCTCCATTTATTTGTTGTTGCGATAGTCCATTTGAGCTCTTGAATCCGTGGGAGAACTTCAATAAAAAAAGCCTATGGTGAGAAGGGACTCCACTAGGTGACGTCGCAAGAAGGCAATATATCTTTTTACAAAATTACGCATGTTGACATGTGACATGCTTTAAGGGCTCAGCTGGCCTGATTGTGCCAGTGTCAGCCTCAACAAGTCGTTTCCAGACGGTCTGTGGTTCTTGTGCAGCAGTCCATTCTGGCTTATGGACATTGAGGGGTCGAGCACACTGAGGCTGAAGGTCGTCGTGGTTGTTGAGAGAAGAAGTTGATCTCCAGCAGTTAGGAGTGAATCGGGTGTAAGCACCACCAGAAAGCGCTGGAGCGGTTTTGTCATTGTCCAGCCAATATCATACTGCTAGTGCCATAGCCTTGATTTGGCAGGGCAGATTCATTGCATGTACATAATTTTCGCAGACTACTGCCTTAGCTTCGTTTGCTTCTTGTCTTCGCTGCTTCGAAGCTTCGTCTGTTTCACGTGTTTCACTTGGTTTCACCTGTTTCACCTGCTTCTTATCGACCTTAGCAGAGTGCTATCGAGGCGATGTATGCGAGCAAAAAATTGATTTGGCAGGGCAGTCATCAACCTTCCGGCTGCGAGCCACAAGGAGTGAAGAACGACTTGTGGCCCTGCGCAGGGTCTATTTGCACTGCAAAGAGCTAGTTCAGAAGTGTGCCAACCTAACGGTGACCGCACCAGAACTCATCCAGATCTCTAACACGATCTCAGTTCTGCAGGACCATGTGGACTTGGTGGTGTTGCTGCAACAGCTTCAACTGGTTGCGTCGTCGCGGGGGGAAGATGTGGCAGATGCAGTCTTTAAGAAGGATGATTGAGCGAGCAGACTGGACGGAATGAGCTCTTGACAGATTCCCCGAAAAAAAGCTTCTAAACTGAGTGGGAGAACATGAGTCGTGGTATAACCATCCTGACGGACCCCGTGCTAGGACTGGCAGGTTCAGGACAGGGGTTCGACATCCAGCAGAGGAACTGTCCGCAGACCGATGTGCTGGCCATTGCGTTTTGTGCGTGATTGTTGTGGGAAAACATGGATGCATCGGAACCAAAGTTGTCTGTGTCCTGCACATTGTTTGTACACGGGGGAGCTGAATTTGATGAATGAGCTTGACTGAGATCCAGCGGTGTGCCAGCCGAGAGAAGTCTGCACCTCAGTTGACTCTGAAGGATATGGTGTGCTGTGGTTCTAGGTGGACCTTTTGCATCTTGATCCAGTCTCAGGTAGATCTCCAGTTAACTCCGCAGACCTAAGTATGAGTGATCAAGTCTCTGGGCTCATCTTTGCCCGTGACGAGGGCCGCTGCCTGCCCCACAACCGACGCCTATGCAAACAGCACACCAAAGCTGCACGACACACGAAGGCTAACACTGCCTCCGGAAGTGGAGCTGCGACTTCAGGCGTCCGTCGTCTGCGTGTGTCCAAGAGAGCTGTGACCCTTCAGGAGGCTGCTATGGCTAATCTTGCTGCTGTTTTCCACAAGCAGCGGCGGATCACAGTCGCCAGGCAAGCAAACAGTCGCAATCCTCGTGATAACACAGAGGAGGATGACGCCATCGAACCCATTGAACTTTTTTCCTCAGACAAGGAAGAAAAAGG
>VSDK01023851.1:4686-19601 GCA_009767595.1 Symbiodinium kawagutii
GCCTGTACCTCCAACATCAGAGAGCTACCCAAGCTCCAGGGCGGTGGACCGCAGTGAAGGAGCGGTGCCAACCGGTATGCCCAAGCTGGTGAGCTTGGAGGGGGTCTCAGTGAAGGGATCAACCGTCATCGTGAACATGATGGTGGATGGAAAGGTCTACTGGAGGTCAGTTCATGATTTGGAGTTCCTGGCCATGAAGCAGGTCAACCTGCAGAGCAGCGACCTGGAGGAGGAAAGAAAAAAGGGCGAAGTGATCAAGGAGAGGATCCAGTCCTACGAGGCCATTCAACGGGGCCAAGGGTCGGTTCCTTTGGAGATCAGGAGGTTGTTCCTGGATAGTCCGGAGAGGAGACCTCCGATTGTTGAGGAAGGTGACCGGGATTACCCGGTGAGGGCTCCTCCAAGAGCTCCATCGCGGAGGACTAGTCGGGAGGAGGAAAGAGGCCGTTCCCGTGGTCGAAGGCGATTGGAGGAGGAGGAGGAAAAAGAAATGGAAGCCCTGGTTAGGGAGGAGGCCCGAAGAAGAGCTCGGAAGAGAGGTGAGCCTGAACCAAGAAAAGAAGAGGGTTCAGGGGATGGTGGCGCGGTGAGGTTGATTCCCGCCAGAGAAGTTCAGCCGGAGGGGGAAGAGAGGCCGGTCTCAGCAGAGTCGAGGGTGACAGGAGAAAGGTCTCCAAACGATCCGCCAACGGACGATGGAGAAAACCCTGCGCCAAAGGCTGGGGCAGGAACCGCGCCAAGGGCTGCGGTGACCACGCAGACCACGGTTGAACCAAAGGAGGAGGGAACGGCCGGTGAAACCACAACACCGGTGACACCAGTGGAGGTGTCAGGTCAAGAAGGACCAAAGGCAGAGGTGGTGGATGATGATGACATCTCCATTGCAGACATGATGAAAAGGAAGGAGTTGGGGAGTAAGGCGCCAGAGACGCCTCCCAAGAAGGTTCCAAGGAGGGACACGCAGCCCAGGAATAAGGGTGTTGCTCCACCTGGACCCCCGCCATCAAGAAGGCAGGCCAGGGTCAAGACGAAAGAGGAGTTGGAGGAGGAATCCAACGCAGCTGCCAGAACAGCATCAGAAGCTGCAAGTGCAGCTAGAGGTGCATCAGGGGCGGCGGAGACGGCGCCAGAAGGTGCGAGTGAGTCGGAGGAGGCGGCAGCCGCGGCCACGGCGGCGCCAAGGGCTGATGCCAGAAGGGCATCAAGGAGGGGTGGAAAGCTGTACACCCGAGTGAAAAGGGAGCTAGGTGGAGACGATTCGCCTGACTTCAACGGCAGCAGTGACAGCGAGTACACCTACGAATCCTTCTACGAAAGTGGGGAGGAGGAGGAACAGGAGTACGAGGATGTACCAGTGGAGGAGGATGACTCTCAAGGGGGAGTCAAAGAAGAGGAGGAGGATGAGAGCGAGGTCAACTGGTCTGGGTTTTGGACCGCCAGGGAAGACGAAAGCCTGGAAGACCTCATGGCCATGGTCCGAAATCAGCGACTGGATGAGATCATGAAAAAGATCCTTCCAGATGAGCTGATTCTCGCCATCAACGTCAAGCCGTTGGCCGGAACCCAAGACGTGTTCCAGTCGGTGGGGGATTCGGACCACTTGTGTGAGCAGCTGAAGCTCACCATCTACCGTCACAACCAAAGAAGGAGGAGGTTGTATGACGTGGACACCAAGTGGTGGAAATGAAAGAGGAGTGATCCCTGGACACATGGGATCCTGTGCGTTGGATGGTTCACTGATGGAACCAAGTTTTTGGCCTTGAACGGAAGGTTCTACCGAAAGCGAACTCGCCGCAGCGGTAAAGGTGGAAAGGGTAGAAAGGGTGGCGGAAAGAAGGGCCGCGAAGGAAAGGGTGGTGGAAAGAGAAAGTGATCCACCAAGGCCACTTCAGAAGGAAGTGCGGTCGAAGAACCACGCTCCGCTACCAAGTGTGGTCGAAGAACCACGCTCCGCTACCAGGTGTGGTGGAAACACCACGCTCCAATACCAAAGGGTTTCCATTGCATCACAGGGCATTGGAAAGGCACCATGGTGGGGGATGACCTTGCTATGGGGGCTGGTGGGGGATAACCTCGCCACAGCAGCTCGGTGAGGGAGAACCTTGCCAAAGTCAGTGGGGGAAACCTCACTTGGAAGTTTTTGGTGGGGGAAACCTTGCCACGAAAGGTTTTTGATGGCTAAATGCCATGGGGGCATTGGCTATCGCCAGAGCCAAAGCGTCGCGGTCCGTGTGGCGTGAAGTTTTCTTGAGAGGGGGACACCACAGTTTTGTGGATGGTGGTGGATCTCCGACCACGTTGGTTGGGTCCAATGTGGATCCAATCCTTTTTTGGCTAAGAGCTGGGGGAAACGTGAGTACATCCAAAAGGGATGGAAGGTACACCCCAAAGACCTTTTCACACACGAACTCACTCCGGTCTAGTCTAGGTGACCGTGTGAGGGGGAGCTTGTGTGTGTGAACCTGCACTAATCAAGAAGTGTACCAAGGCTCAAGAGGAAAGCACCTCGTTACTTTTGGCTCAAGAAAAAGGAGCTGCTGCGCTTCTGTGGTGGCTACCAGCCACTGTGTTGCCCCGGGGGGTCCCGTTTTACTTATCATTAGGGTCCTAAATTTAATATTCGGGTCCCCTTCGTGCAGTTGGTTTTTGCAATTTTTGAATAGTAGGTTGTAAAGAGGAATTTAATGAGGCAAACATTGAACGCCAAAATGGTTTTTATCATTAGGGTCCTAAATTTAACATATGGGTCCCCTTCGTGCAATTGGGTTTTGCAATTTTTGAAAGGGTTTTAACAAAGAATCTGATAAGGAAAACATTAAAAAACTCAGGGGTCCCCTAGTATTCAATCCCCCCTAATATAAAAACACCCTTGGGGCGCTTAGTATTTGGTGGGGGGGGGGGGCGTTTTGTAACAGGGGCAAGGGATTATGCATGATTTTTCAGTAAATTGGAAAGAGAATAAAACGAACCAGGCATGAAATCAGTTCAGTTATTAGCGTTCGAATGGGGCCATGCTTTCTGTGAATATGAATGCATCAAAAGCTTGATTTGGCAGTGGCGCGGGTATCTTCCACACTCACATGATTTTACCTAATTGTTTCACCTACCAATCACCAGTTGGAGAACATTTGACCGATTTTTGTGTCAACTTTTCTGTAAAGTTGCGTTCTGACAAAAACAACTTAGCGAAAAAAACGGGAAAACACTCCAATCGAGGGCCAATCGTGGAGTGTTTTGACCTTCACCGACCTCTCACACACCCCATTTGGTAGTGTTCTAGTTGGGCCAGTCTTTTTGTAGCAGTTGTTAACATCATCCACAGCAGTCTACAGAAGCAAAAAGAATGTCTCCCTGTGGACCATTGGGTGCATTGTAGCTCAAGAAACCTGCCCAGATTTTGTTTGAACCTTTGTATGAACTTCGGTTCGAAGAAAAAACACCGGGGGGGAAGAGAAAACAAATGAAGGGGCTCAAACATGCACGAACTATGTTTTTGAAGGGTCCAGTCCTATCCAGTCCTCAGACTTGTAGCGTTCGTTCTAATTGTCACCCGCTGCTGTAGCAGTTCCCGTTCTTGGGCAACCCCTCAAAAGTTGCTTCGGGGAACTCATTGGATGGAAAGGCCGCAAAACCGCGATGAGGAAAGGCATTCCTACCATCCCCATTTGTGCTCCTTTGAATTGGATACTGTAGTAGGAAGGACATGAAAGGACAGGATGAACAACACATAGAGAGCATTGCCAAAACAGTTTCGAGCCGGGTTGTGATGTTTCTTCGAATGAACGGTATTTGTTAATGATATTTATCGTTTAGGTTTTGTTCAAGTGATGAGAGTGCCTCAGTTACATGAAACAATGCATAGGAGGACCCCCACGTATTAAAGGGAAACTACATTTTGGGCTCACTAGTTTTCAATGATTGACTTAAGGGAGTCACTTCTTTCCGTTTCCAAAGCGTTTCTTTTCCTCATAAAAGAAACTTCTGTGTAAGCGATGCCCAAAAGTGGCAATGATACAACACTGGTGAGGAAAAAAAGATGGATTAGGGAAGTTTCTATGTTCAAGCTTATTTCCGCAAAAACGACAACACATTTTACCAGACAAAAACGTGCCAAACAAAAAGGTACCAGACAAAAACGTGCCACAAAAAAACGCACCACACAAAAACGTACCCCACACAAAAACGTACCCCACACAAAAACGTACCAAACAAAAACCCATCACACAAAAATGTACCACACAAAAACGTACCAAGCAAGGTACTACAAGGTAGTACAACGCGCTACAATGTACTACAACGCACTACAATGTACTACAACGCACTACAATGTACTACAAAGAACATAAGAAAATATTTCAACGTACTAATACCCTCGACTACCTAGGGTCTAAAAAGGGTTGGACTGGGAGTCCAACCTTCTTAGGGTCTTTTATGGGTCATGACCTTCGGCTGTACCATGTTGGACCCCAAATTCGTAGATCATTTTAGACCTTGTCTACGGTCATACGTACACTGGCCATATAGACATACGTAGACTGACGTAGACTGCAACAAAATGAATCCGGAATGAGAAGAAAGGGGAAACAAACTCTGACAAATTTCTGAATCTGAACTTTCGAAGCATCGTTAGCTGGTTGGACTGAGCTCCAGGGTTTGGGCTGGTTCATTCTACTTGGGTATCATGAAATTGCACAGAGTTTATGTTGAGAACATGTGGGGCTGTTGCTGAGCACAACTAAGGTTTCAGGTGGGTATGCTGGTTAATAGGTATCATGAAATTGCTTTTCCAAAAAATAGCCGGATGGACCTGCGCCCTGGGGCCTGGGTTTTTTGAGGCATGGCTTCAGGAACTTGGGGTCTAAACTGGTTTTCCAGGTTGGCCCGTCATTGGGTTCTATAGGGGCTCAGAGTATACCATTTCAGACCCATCCAAGAATGAGATCCTGGGAAAATGCAAGTTCATACATCGCATCCTGCCCTGTTCGGCTCATGCTGGACCGTCGCTGGTCTATTGCTTGTGGATTCCATTAGTTTGCAGGCGCATTTGTTTGTTTGCCTTTTGTATCCTGAGCATTTGACTTTAATATGATTTCTACAGTTGATTTTTCTAAATTTGCAGGTAGCTGAAAACACCATTGAAGACCCCAAATGGGCTAAGGTCTAAGCTGGTCATAGACATCTACGTATTTCCTGAGTGACTTTCAGGAAAGACGCCAGAAAAATGTCTAAACTGAAGTTTTCAGGGTCCCTGGCTTTTACTTGACGGTGTACGTACTAGAAAGTATTACTCGTACAAGGTACTACAAGGTATTACAAGATACTGTAGATACTACAAAGTACTACAACGCTGCTCCAACATCAGCTCGCGCAGCACTGCCACTGCGAAAGTACCACCCCTGTCACACAAACTCACGATCCAACACTTCTGCAACATCTCCTGTCACAGCCCTGCCATTGCGGAAAGCGATCCCAGAGCACCTCCGGATGCACCAAATACCACACCTGCCGCAAAGTCACGATCCAGCGCTTCTCCAACTTCACCTATTGCAGCCCTGGCATTGCGAAAAGCGATCCCAGAGCGGCTCCAGATGGTCATGTAATTAAGCGGTGATGTAATTGATGGGTAATGTAAGGTAGTGGTGATGTAATTTCTGCGGTGATGTAATTGATTGGTGATGCAACTGAGTGGTGATGTCATTGATGGGTAATTTCATTGAGCGGTGATGTAATTATGATTTAGTGGTGGTGTAACTGAGCGGTGGTGTAATTGATTGGTGATGTAACTGAGTGGTGATGTCATCGATGGGTAATTTCATTGAGCGGCGATGTAACTGATGGGTGTTGTAATTGGTTTCAATTCTCCGTAACACGGAAGTTTCGCGCTTCACAACTAAATTTCTCTTGGTTACTTTGACTGAAGCCTCAGAATAGAACCGCTCCAGCCGCTCATGCCACCATCGAGCTGAAATAAGTTTTTGCCGATGGCTTGCCCCATTTTACCCCTCAATTTTCGATGCAACTATTCAGGTTTCACTGACTCTTCCACAGACTCATACACAAGAACTTAGTGGCTGGAGATTGGGGTAGTTTGCCTTGATGGCGAAAGTTGCTTGAACCACTCGCCAGGACTCATTTGGTTATTTGCTGACTCTACTGGCAGGCCTACCTGGCAACCAATATCAAGCAAGGTAAGTGGTTTTGTTGATGCATTGTTTTGATCGGCTTGGGTTCTTCATGGTTGTTCTCTTTTTTCCCTTCTTTTCCCTTCTTTTTTTCTTTATTTGTCATTTTGCAAAATCATTTTTTTTGCATGTTTTAACAATCTTCACCGCTTGGTTTATCTTTCGCCAGGCCTGGCAATGCTTTCAGCCTTTTCGTCTGTGGGAGTTTGTCTGGATCGAGCTGCATGGTCAGGAATCCCAACCTTGGGATCGATTTCAGGGATCGATGTCAGGAATGGGTCATGCTTTCAGGAGTGTGAGAGTAGAATTGAAAAGCAGAACTCAACTTGGCCAAAAGTTCCATTTTGCGTGATTTGTTTTTCTCCGAGTTTCCAAGTCTTCTAAATCTCAGTGTTCCTAGGCTCGCCTGGGTTTTGCTGGGTATTTGTTACCTGGGTTCTTCGCCTCTGATCAAGATGCCTATGCGCGGCCTGGCACAGAGGCGGATGGATTTTCTGCATGTTTATTGTACAAGTCGATGATTGAGGTCCCATTTGCAGTTTGCAGTTTTCCGAAGTGCCACAGAGATTGTCCAAGCCAGAAGCGGGTTTGTGGTTTCAGGTTTTGCGACCAGCTCTACTTGAAGGGCGGTGAAGATATCGTGAACGCAATTTGCTTGGAGGTGTCCAGAACCGAGCACTTGCAGGAAACTTGTTCACTGTACGCATTATATCATGCATACATACATACATACATGCATGCATGCATGCATACATACATACAGATACATACATATACATACATATACATACATATACATACATATACATACATATACATACATATACATACATATACATACATATACATACATATACATACATACACATATACATATACATATACATATACATATACATATACATATACATATACATATACATATACATATACATATACATATACATATACATATACATATACATATACATATACATATACATATACATATACATATACATATACATATACATATACATATACATATACATATACATATACATATACATATACATATACATATACATACATACATACATACATACATACATACATTTGTATACATGTATATTGATATTCAATTCTGTTTAAGTTTGTATGCATTTTCCTGAATGCGTAGCACGCGTTCTAGTTTCATACTGGGGGTCTGGGGGTGGAGACGTGTTCGCTTGACGCCGCGTTTGTGTTCACAACCGTTCGCAACTGTTCGCAGGTGTTCGCAACCGTCCGGGCACAACAAAATCACCCTGGTAATTACCAAAGAACCCTATTTACCGCAGGTGAACAAAAAAGAATCAGTTTTCTGCTCAGTTGCTTTCATGGAAGGCATCTTCCCAAACAGCGGCTATGCTCATCGCATTACGCTTGAAACTTGGATTGCTCAGATTTTTTAAGGGAGCCGAACTCATGTTGGATTTGAAAGACGACTTAGATGTGATGTATCTTAGCAGCAGCATAGCATATGGCCTTCTGTGCACAACACGGAACAATCTTCAATCTCATCCAACGATCTGCAGACTGTCATCGACTATATTCTGTTATTTATGTTCATGTTTCACTATGTTTCACTGTTCCTGGTGCGGTGCCCACCTTGTGATCGTTCAGTCGCTGAGTTTTGGGCACTGTGAGCTATCCCCTCTTCACGGCGAAGCTCCGGGTCTTCTTATCGCTGGGATGCTCAGCTGGTGCGAGAGTTTCAGTGACGGTTTCAATCATTCTTATATGATTATCATCATTTTCATGATCATTATCATTATCACGCGTATTGGTTGAACATTCCAAACATGAAACAGATCACGGGTGGCTGACACCAATATGGTGTATATTTGTATGTAAACAAAATTGCAATTAATTAAACTGATACATGTATTTCAATAACACTTTGTTTAGCTTCTTGGATGATATTGAATGATGATTATACCCTTCCTAACTTCCACGGAATTGCTGACAGTGTTTTTACATGTTTTCTCTCAGATGCATATGTTTGGTTTGCAGCTTGGTACACTGCCATACACTGCACCTGCCGTTGTCAGTTCCCTCTGAGGCGATTGCCTTTACCATCACAACTGCAGAACTCCTTCGCTCTCCTCGTGATGGTCTTTCTGGCTTTGCTCCTGTCACTGGTGGAAGAGGCGATGGACTTGGGCTCTTATTCCATTGACATAGATATGCATATTTCAACGAATGTATATATATATATATATACATACACATATATACATATATATGTGTATATATATATATTCCACACTTGTTATTTAGATATATAGATATATGCGTATGCATATTTTTTTTGCAAAAGTGTTTCTAGAGCTTGCTCCCGTTGGGCAAGAGTCTTCGTGCTATGTTTCAAGCTCTTGTTCTTTGAGAACCTAACGAGATGCCAAGAAGTGCAAAAACAGTTCTTTGGCGCTTGCATTTGCTTCAGGTTCTCAGCAGCGAAGTCGCCGGCAACATTCCTTTGCCAGTGGCACTCAGCTTGACTTCCACCAACTGCACGGAAGGCAACTGCCACACTTCCATTCCTGGATCGAAACAAAAAGTAACATGCATGTACACGCATAGCATTGTATAATATAGTATGTTAGTATATAGTATGCATGATATTATCCGTGAAAGCCAAAGTTCCAGCGTGAAGAGCTATATCAAGGAAGTCAATGACAGCCCTTGTGGCGAAACCAGAGCATCCTGCAGCACCAAAGTAAGGTTTCTTTGTGCCTTCGCAGTTCTTCTGCTGGCAGCCCTGATTGCAAGCCTTCGTCTCCTTGACCAGGTGACGTGGAGGGAAGATGCTCGGTGGGTTTGTTTGGATTGAAATCCATTGAAATCCCATGGCCCTAGATGCAATTCTTGTACTCAAACCAGTCACTATCCAAGACCTTTGTGAAGAATCATCCCTTTCATCATCGCCCAAGTATCAGGATGAACTGTGTGGTGACGTTTCAGCTGTGCAAAGGGAAGACAATGGAAGATATGTTTGAATATCGGAGGATTCTCTTCAAGTCCGCCAGCACGTGGAATGGTGACAATGTCAATTTGATGTTGAACTGATATTGTAGTGGTCACCAAGACGGATCTATCTTGGCCTTATGTCCTCAAGTTCGACCACATGTTTGGGCCATGTTGGCAAAGTTGGGTCCAAGTTAGGCGTATTTTGGGTCTAAAGTGGGGCCACATGGCGCCAATCTGGCGGAAAAGTCACTTTAATAAAAAGAGAAAACTGTTTGAAAAAAGTGCCCGCCAAAGCTATAGACTCGGTGTGCACAGACTGTGAAGAGTTTATGTGAGAAATTGAATTGTCGAAGCTTTGAATTTCTGCAGGTCCTCCACAATTGCAACGCGTCCACTGCGAGCTCTGTCGGCAGGGTCGCTGCCCAAGGGTATGACAGACGGCAGATAGCGACATTGTGCAGATTAAGTTGCAGTCAGTGATGGGCAAATTAGCTTAAAGGGGTAAGTACGTTGCTAATATAAGGAGTAAATTAGCTCAAGCAAGTTCAAGCAGTAAGTTAAGCAGATTTTTTATTTGACAGTACAAGTTCCAGGACTCTGATCTACATTGATTTATGACTTATCAGTTTTGGCCAACGGAGTTGGCACGTTGTCCCCTCGACGGCACCCGGGGATTTGTTGTTTCCGAGGGGCTACACTTTTGGATCGCTCAGCGAGATTCTGCCGTCGCAGCGTTAGAGGCCAACAACTTGTGAATCCAAAGGCCATCCAACAACTAGTGAGTCGCAGGATGTCGCAGGTTGAGTTTACTCTTTGAGTTTGCTTCAGAGTGATTTGTTTCGCACCTTTGTTCTCATGATGTCTTTGTCCGTTTCAAGACAATGACACCACCAAGGCATCCCGAGGGATCTCCTATTGGCTTATCACATGTTCCTATCATTTTCATTTATTTCGTACCTGCTCAGTCTGCTTATATGAGGTTCCTATAAGTTCCTATAGGTTCCCCTGGGTTTCTATATGTATTGTATATGTCTTATTAGTCCATATATGTCTATATTTTATTTTCTTCTCTAGCTGAGAATGACCGGTCTCAAGGGATGTCAAGGGTGTTATGAGATGATGCAAGTGTCGGTCACAGGGGATGTTAAAGCTCTGCTTTCGCATAGGCCAGTCCTGAGTGGAAGCTTCACTATCGCCCCTCACCAAGTGATGCAGTGGCAATGTCACGGGGAATAAGATGCAAAGGGAAGCGGAACTTCGAAGTTTTTTGTTTTCCTACCTCTCCCCTTTTTTCCCTTTCCTTTTTTCATGATCGGAACCGTTTTGTTGCCTACAGACTGCTTTGGATGCTACGTACTTGAAACGCCTTCAAGATGTTGACGCTTCAGGCCGGCATTCCCAGAATGACACGCTCTGGAGATATCGACAATTGCCACTTTGGAAATGGTGGTCAAGAACATTGCAGGTGCCGTGACTCCGGAGTGCATGGTTTTTGTCTGTCCAATGTCGACAAGGGCTGTTCACATTTGTTCACAAGCACAAAGGGTCAGATTCCTTCAGCATTTTTGGCGCTAGAATTTTGGAGATGAGAAAGAGATAGAAGGAGATAAAGAATAGAGAAGGGGTGAAGAACGGAGAATTGAGAATAGAGAGAATAGAACACACCATAGCAATGTATTCAGACAGCAGATGATTGGAATATTTTAGAACAGATGATATTATAGATATTTTTTGACTACTGTACTGGTAGTATAGTTGACTAGTATATAATAGTAAGTATAATAGTAACTATAATAGTATATATGTGTTAAATAGTAAGTATAATAGTATATATGTGTTATTTGTTATTTGAAATATGTTGCTTCTGTGTGTAGCAGTTTCTGTGTGCGAGGCGTGCTGCTTGCTCACCTGGGCGTGGCTCATCTATCCGCAGTGGGACACAATCTTCCTTTTAGGCCCTGACATCGCACGTGGCATGGCATCCTTTCACACATTTTTCATGTCCTCTTCATGTCCTATCCATATCCTATTTATATCTCCTCATCTCTAAAACTACCTCTTCATCTATGTGTTTTTCTTGTTTGAGAGATCCTTTTATATATTCAGAGAACAATTTCGGCATCTTCAATTCTTAGTGTTTCTAATTTTTCTCTCGAACGTTCAGCAGAGGCAAGACTGCTAAATGTATGGTTTTCTCATAACTTGTTGAAGTTGATTGCGAGAATCGTGTAAATCCTTGTGGTAGATTGAGCAAGTAAATTCGCAGCGATGTTCATTTGCATCGCATTGCATCCTGTCGTCGAATTTACTGAAGATTCAAATGTGCATCGCATTTTCTCCATGTGTCTCACCCGTAAAACTCGAAAGAAATAAACGATTGTAGTCATCAAAGGATCCCCTGGATTTTTCTGCAGTTTATGTCATCCCCGAGCCTCTCCCTAACATTCAAAAGGATGAAGCAATGGTGCTTGGAATAGTGTACTGACTGCAATGTCTTGTGCAGCTTTCCTGATGGTTTCTGGGTGAGGCGTTTCGAGTATAGTCTACAGAACCCTTTTGTGTGCTTCAGTTCTTGTATTTTCCACTTAGCGGTGTGGAGGTGCTTTTTTGAACCTTCTGGACTTGTCAGGACCCTAGTCACACTTTCATCACTTTCACGTGGACTCAGCTTCGAACGCCAACCGCAGTCCTTGATTGACACCAATGTGCCGCAATGTCTTTAGCGAACAATAAAGCGTCAGATCAAAAAGAAAATGCAACATATACATTTACATATACATATACATATACATATACATGTACATATACATATACATATACACGTACATATACATTTACATATACATAATAAAAACAATAATAAATACATATGATAAAGGTATCTGACGTGCTTCAGTGTCCAAATTCCAAAAATATATGTTCACCTCCAATTTCAATCTATGGCTCCGCGTCGTTTGTATGCTTCTGTGAAGGTATCTCCAGTGCTCGTGCAATCACCAGATCCGGCAGTACACAATTTGATGATCTCTGTGACCAAGCCCGTGATTTCCAACGTTTTCAAAGACCCCAATGGATCCCAACTTTTTCTCATCCAAAAAATCCTTCGGATTGCAAACACGTTTGCAAAGAACATCAAAGAACTATCTAGAGTCATCTAGAGTCTAGAGTCTAGAGCGAGATTTTGTGGTTCTTTTCAGATTCAGTGTTCTGTTTTTTCTTCTTCATGCTTAGGGTCCTTGCTCAACCATGATGGAGAAGACCCTGCCTGCTGAGGTTGCGGTGTTTGTGGATGCATTTTTACAGGCAACCAGGCTCGCTTCCACAGGTTTGATCTGATGTTTGGACTCGGTTGCCTCATGAAAAGTTGATAGATATTACTATATTACATATCATGGGATCAATCCATTGTCACCTCTGTCTCCATTGGAATCACCGCTGTGCGAGTCTTGTTCACACTGACTGCTCCGATTCCAAAGGCCAAACCCAATGCTGAGGGAATGCCAACAGACGGCTGAGACGTCAAAGATAGCGGGCCGTAGGGCAGGCCACCCCTACAAAACACTGGAAGAAGGAAATCTAAACACGAAGGGCTCCATGCAGCGAGAACCTTTCGCTCAGATGAAGACCCTGTGCTGCAGTGGTGGAATGGGTTGCAGGTCCCGCTGGCAAGTATTCCATGGTACTCATGCTAGTCCTTTCAGAGCAAATTGTCAATCTTCGGGATGTCATTTTGGATAGAAGGGTATGCGTGCGATGCGCATGCATGATGCATGTGTTGTTTTGTGATGCATATGTTATGTTGTGTGTGTGACTATGCCTTGGCACGGGGCTGTGCATCAATCAGAGCCCAGACTTCAAGAACACAAAGGTGACAAAGACATGGGTCAGACATGGCTGTGGAAGTTTCCATTTCTTTACATCTCCAATTAGTTTCCCTCAATTTCTTTCCTTGCAGTATCCTTTCTTGGTAAATCCATGTTAGTTTTTTTCCTCTTTACTTTTTTGATTATCTCTGTATTTACATTTCCTGTCAATGTAAGTTTCATTGTTTTGCTTTTCCTGTTTGCTTAGAATAATGCATGGCCAGGATACTGACTCTGAAGAGGAGGTCACCGCACAGTGTTTTCGCAGGGACAACATGGGACAATCTGTCGGACGTTCTGTATTACCTGAACGTGGTACTGGAGAGAGCTTTAAAGTTATTTGGCATGTGTTCATTTCTGAAGGTTTTTTCCACTGCAGAAATTGAATCGATTATTACGAGACTGTCCTGCGATGGAAGGAACTGTGTTCTCAATTTGTGAGGAATCCTCTTCATCTCAAGCGCTTCGCACTCAGGCCCAAACATCCCTTGAAGGATTCTGAGTAGAATCTCCTACACATAAATGCCCGTATAAATATCTACATATATACATGTGTGTATGTATGTGTTTGTATGTATTTAAATATACGCACATATTTTGCATATTGATATGTATAATAGTTCTAGACATATATATATATATACATGTATTTATATTAGTGTACATCATACAATTCTCTACATATTCATACTATGATTGCCTCTCTAAGAACATGTGCGTCAATTCGATCTCGCTTCAATTTGGCGTTGTTTTGGCCGTTTTCTTCTGCCAACAGTGAGGTTGTTTAGAAGTTGAAACACTTTCCAGAGATTTGAAGCACTGCTTATGTTTTCTTTATTGGTTGCAAATCTTGCCCTTTGGTGACTTGGCAGAAAACAGACCCGGTTAGTTAGTAAGGGTTGATTTTGCCACCCAGGTGAAATATATGGCCAGGCTGCAGGCTTACAGCATACATATATATATATATATATATTTTTTTTACTCATTTATACATACACAGCAACGTTGATTCCTGTTGTGAAGGACCCCGCATTGTTTTCCGAGTCAGGGTAGGACTTCGAATTCAAGGGCTTGCGCACACTTTCAATGAGATGACAGATAAATGAGAAAATTCAATGAGAAAAAATGATTAAGGACCAAGGAGGTCAGAAAGCAGGTTTTTAATTCGGGCGCTTGCAACCGCTTTTGGTCAACTCATCCCCCATGCTCAACTGCCCATATTCCAATGGAATTCAGTTCTCTGTAAGACACCTGGACCTGTCTCCTGGTCGGTGTCTTCGGTGTCTCAAACACAAACCGAGGCCACCCATTTTGCCGGAGACGCTGGAGGAGGCGAGCAGGGTGACCGTCTCCTGGTTTTTCTAGCAGAAAGAAAATACTTTAGATAAACATGAATATATATGATATATATATATATATACATATATACATATGCTACCCCCCCCCCCAAGACCTACCTTTGTGCAGACATAGTAGATGCAGCAAATGAATTTGTCAAACATACGTGTATGTGTGCATGTGCAGACAAGAGAATAATGAGAAACTAAGGCAGAAATAGGGAGAACTCAAGGAGAGAATAATAATAAAAAGAGCAAATGGGGAGAGAATGAGGTCTCCTTAATTCTCTCCTTATCATCTCCTTATTCTCTCCTTACTATCATCTTTTTTCTTTATTAAGGAGAAAATAGGGAGAACACAAGGAGAGACTAAAGGAATAATAAAAAGAGCAAATGGGGAGAGAATGAGGTCTCCTTAATTCTCTCCTTACTATTTTCTTATATCTTCTTTATTAAGGAGAAAATATGGAGAACACAAGGAGAGAATAAGAGAATAGTAAAAAGAGCAAATGGGGAGAATGAGGTCTCCTTAATTCTCTCCT
>VSDK01023851.1:21357-45385 GCA_009767595.1 Symbiodinium kawagutii
AGGTTTTTTTGGTTTTTCCTCCAGACCCCCACCAAAGAGTCTCAAAATATTGTTTTTTTTTGTTTTTTTGGTTTTTTTGGTTTTCTCGAGGTTTTTTTGGTCTTTCCTCCAGAACCCCACCAAAGAGTCTCAAAATATTGGTTTTTTTTGTTTTTTTGGTTTTCTCGAGGTTTTTTTGGTTTTTCAGATCAGGGGTCCTCCAAGAGTCTCAGAATATTGGTTTTTTTGGTTTTTTTGGTTTTTTTGGTTTTCTCGAGGTTTTTTTGGTCTTTCCTCCAGAACCCCACCAAAGAGTCTCAAAATATTGGTTTTTTTTGTTTTTTTGGTTTTCTCGAGGTTTTTTTGGTTTTTCAGATCAGGGGTCCTCCAAGAGTCTCAGAATATTGGTTTTTTTGGTTTTTTTGGTTTTTTTGGTTTTCTCGAGGTTTTTTTGGTCTTTCCTCCAGAACCCCACCAAAGAGTCTCAAAATATTGGTTTTTTTGGTTTTCTCAAGGTTTTTTTGGTTTTTCCTCCAGACCCCCACCAAAGAGTTTCACAATATTGGTTTTGTTTTTTTGGTTTCTAGTCTTCAACAGGCATGATAGAGGGATCTCCTATGAGGTCAATTTCTTTTAATCTTTTAGTCTTTTTTTGTAAGACAAAAATATGCATAAAACACTGTAAATACCAATAAAATTGTAAAAAGTGTAGGTCTTGGGGGGGGGGTACCATACATATATAATATACATATATATTTATATATACATATATATTTAATATATTGTATGAGTACAATATATTGTAGAAATTTGTTTCTTTGTTCTTATTCTTTTCTCAACGAATTTGCTGTTCCTGGATAGCAGTCGAAGCTTCGTCAGGAAAGACTGCGGATGCAGATCGAAGAGATGCGGCAAGAGGCCGCTCTTTGACAGAAGAGGAGTTAGGGAAGAAGAAGGAGTTAGGAGTTAAGTTAAGGAGTTAGAGAAGGAGTTAGAGAAGGAGTATGAAGGAGAAAAGAATAGAATTAGAAGAGAAGAGAAAGAGAAGGAGAGTTAAGAAGAGAAAGAGAGTTAGGAAGAGAGAGTGGAGTAAGGAAGGAAAGGAGAAGAGTACTATAGAGAAGGCGGAGTGAGCAGGAGTTAAGAGGAGTTAAGAGGGTAAGGAGGAGCGAAGCGGAGTTAAGGGGATAAGGAGGAGTCAAGGGAGTAAGGAAGAGTTAAAGGATAAGGAGGAGTGAGGAGGAGTTCAGGGGGTACTCAAGGGGCAAGGAGGAGTGGAGGAGTCGAGGGGGTAAGGAGGAGTTGAGGGGGTAAAAGTAGAGAAGTTTGGAGAAGAGATGCGTGTGACAATGAGATGCCCTGGCCATGGCCTCGACATGCCTCGACCCTGTGCAGTCCCAGTAAGTCTCAAGCTCCTGTTGCCCTGCAGGAGTTGAAGACTTCGACTCAACGTACTCTGTCTGTTCGCTCCGCCTGAGTCTCAAGATTAGAGACAAAAAAGAAGCAATGAATTCAAAGTCTGTTCAAAGCTAAATAAACTCGAGAAGCTATCAAATGAATTCAATTGGCATTGCAGTGCAGCTGATCATTGAAGTTGTAGCAGGGTGCTCTGGCATAGAGACAGCATTCAGTGTTTAGTGTCCGTTTTCAAGATCGCTTCTGATGATATGCTGGCAAGCGGTTTGGGTCACAACGAGTTCTGTCAGTGCTGGAAGTGTCAGTGGAATAACATTACAAAACATGCGTGGCAACATGTGGCAACCAGAATCCATCAGAAACCTGTCTTGCTTCTGCGCACATGGGCTTGGTTTCTTGGAACTACTGCAGTTAAGTAGCCCTGGGTTCAAGAACCTTGTTGGACGTTCCCTGCATGCCAACATGGCATCGATGTAGCGTGCTGAGGCAACCCCGAGAAATCGCTGATGCGACACCACATTGTACATAATTAATTCATGTTGTAATTCACTTTGCTCAACTCCGGGATGCTCCCGCAGAAAAGCAGCAAATTGCTGAAGATGCATCGCTTGCGGATGCAGCGTTGCAGAAAAACTTGGCTTGGCACTTGCTCACACAGCGTTGTTCATTGTTCCCCATCTCTGACTTGATGAAACACCTATTGTCAACCATCCAATATTCTTAATTCTTGTCCAAGCCACTATAGGATATTGAGGTGCAACATTGAACATCACTAAACATCATTGAACATTTCCTTCAGCGTGTTCTTTTATTTTGGTATGTACTTTACCATGTTACAAGTTTCTCTAATTTCCAAAGGAGCTGCTAAAATCACGAAAGCTAGCGTCAGCTAGCTGAAGTTGCTCTTGTTTTAGCAAGTAATTGGCAGGGACAGGACCTCCAAAAGTCACAAATAAGTGAATAATTTATTTAGTGGGGGGGGGGGCGTGTCGCAGGGAAGAGTAGGGTCTATCTGACCCGCGCCCCTGTTTTTGCCTATTTTTAAAGGGCATTGTAAAATATTGAAAACGCAATCATCAAGAACATCAGGGTTCATAGGTTCAGCGGTCCGGGCATCCATGAAGCTTTGTCGTTCAATTTCATCCCAGAACATAGCAACCGTTCAGCAGTCCGGGCATCCATGAAGCTTTGTCGTTCAATTTCATCCCAGAACATAGCAACCATCTTCTTCTCGTTGCCAGGGTGAAAAAGCTGCTTCTTAGGAAAGGTAAATTGCAGAACAAAATCATCAACAACTTCTTCCCTTCAGGCACCAGCTCCCGACAAATCCATCACCAAACCCTTCCCTTCCGGCTAACAACACAACCCTTCATCACTCCGTTTCTTGGGCAGCCAGCTACTGACAGAACCAGCAACGCTGCTGTCCTTCAGGAGCCAGCCGCTGAGAGAAGCCTTCACCACACATTCCCTTTTCTAGCCAACTACCCTTCCTAATCCCTTCCCGCAGTTCACTACTGATTCAGGAGCCAGCTGCGGACAGAACCCTTCATCAGCATCTCCCTTGAAACATCATCCCTTGCTTTAGGAAAACTGCTATTGACAGAACCGATCGTTACCTTTTCCTTTCACGACCCAGCTGCTGACACAACCCTTCGTAATTTTTCTTTTCGGGAAACAGCTACTGGCTGAACCCTTCACCGTTTCTCCTGTTGAGGAAGTAGCTGCCTGCTGACAGAACCCTTTACTATCCATGCCCTGGAACACCCAGCATTCGAGAGAACAATCACCAAATTATGTCAGGACTTTTGATTATCTAGGGTTTTACGGTTTTAGGGTTTAGGGTTTTAGGGTTTTAGGGTTTAGGGTTTGGGGTTTTAGGGTTTTGGGGTTAGGGTTTTAGGGTTTTGGGTTTAGGGTTTAGGGTTTTAGAGTTTTAGGGTTTAGGGTTTAGGGTTTTAGGGCTCGCCAACACAGGTTGGCGCCCAGGTCAAACCTCGAGCATCAGTTTCAACAAGTTCTTCTTTTCTGTTTAAAATTAAAAAAATAAAATTGACAGAGTCAAGGGGGGCCGCGCCCAGAGCCGGACATTTATCGGGAGCCCTCAAGGGGGGGGGCCCAGAGCCTGACATTTGACAGGGTCAAGGGGACCGCGCCCAGAGCCGGACCAAGTACCCTAAATCACCCTAGCTCACCCTAAGTCGCCTTACATCACCCTAAATCACGCTAAATCACCCTAAATCACCTTAAGTCATTGAACCATTCTGAAATTTGATTTGAAAATTTTCAGAAACCATTCTGGATGGCGGTTTTTACCACCCCATTCAATTCCGCGGCTTTGTTTGGCTTGCCAATGAAGGCAAATGCGCCCTAGTCAAAGGCCTGGCCAGGCAAATTTTGTTTTCCAAACTAGCTCTTATCAAGGGAAGTTTGGGGGTTCAAAATTCCGTGTTATGGATGTTGGCGAGGTAAAGGGAAGCCAGAGCACTGGTAGTTCAAGAAAAGGAAAATTAAAGCGATGGAAACCCAAGTAAAAGGAAGGATAAACCGTCGGAAGCGCAAGTATGGGCAAGCTCAGGCAACGGAAGTTCAAGCGAAAGCAAGCTATAGCAATAGAAGTTGAAGCCAAGGAAAGTTAGACAGTGCAAGCTGAAGTAAGGGAAAGCTCGCGGGGCGGAAGCTCACGCAAAGGAAAGCTAAAGCAAAAGAAATGCAAGCGAAGGAAAACTACAGCGGCGGAAGTTCAAGCAAAGGAAAGTGAAAGCGATGGAAACTCAAGGAAAAGACGGCTGAAATATTGGAAGCTCAAGTACCGGAAGGCAAATGCGATGGAAGCTCAAGCAAAGGGAAAGCTAAAGCATTGGATGTTCAAGCGACGGACGGTCCACCACGGAAAAGCTAAAACAATGGAAGGTCAAATCAAGGCAGGTAAAGCAACAGGATTGCAAACAAAGGAAAGCTAAACACAGGGAGGCCACGTGAAGGAGCAAAACATTGGAAGCTCAAGTACCGGAAAGCCAAAGCACGGGAAGGTCAAGAAAGGAAAGCTAAAGCAATGGATGTTCAGCTCAAGGAACGTTGAAGCAATGGGAGCTCAAGCAAACCAAAAGCTAAAGCAATGGGAATCGAGTAGAAAAAGGACAAAGTTGTGGAAGTTCAAGTGCAACAAGGCTAAATCAATGGAGGTTCAAGTAAAGGAAGCCTAGAGCAATAGAAGTTCCACGACGGGAAAGCTTAAGCAATGGAAGGCCATGTGCAAAAAGTAAAGCTACGAACGGGGTTCAAGGAAAGGAAAACTAAAGTAAAGCTGCCCAAGTAAAGGAAAGCTAAAGCAACGCAGCTCAAAGAAAGGAAAGCGAAAGTATATCCGTTCTCAAACAGGGAAACTGCGGCGATAGAAGCTCAAACCAAAGGAAGACGGGAGTCGAGTAAAAGGATTTTATGGGCAAACACGGTTTGCAGTTTATAGCGATTTAAGCCTGGAAACTTCCGCCCCCGGCTTGCCCGGGTTCTATGTTAAGATTGTGAAGTTGAGTTTTTGTTGGAGCCCTGATCAACATCTTCGTTGATCTGCCAGGGATGCTGGTTGTGAACCCGAACCTCAAGGAGGGCTTCGTGTTCACGGAGAGCTGCATTAAGGATCCCGGCTTGAATTAGACATGTGTAGTTGTGCGCTCATATTGGGCAGTTTCAAAAAAATCACAACCTCCAATGCTATAAGGTGACAGTTGCTGGCTTGCGTCAAACATGGGGCCCCCTTGCTTTAAATTGATGAATGGAAATCAGCAAGACATCATGTCCATCAAAGGAAGCTGTCCTTTTAAATGACTTTAGGAAATGTGAAGGAGCCTTGCTGCGTCCAAGTTGATGTCGCTAGAAAATGACTCCTTCAAAATGATAAAAGCATGTGGGAAGTAACCTCCTTCGTCATCATCATTCATCATCATGCATCATCAACATCATCGCAACCACTGTTCATCGAAAGTAATTTTCAAACCCCATACACATTCATACGCCGTGTTTGCTTGATTGCTCACGCCGAAACTTTGGTACAAAACGGGGGTCCAATTCCAATGGGAAACAAAAATCTCCAAAGACTGCCTGCTATAAAATCAGTTTGGGTTTCACTATGCATGTGCGACCCCTAAAACCACCTTGCTAGAAAATGACTTTGGAGTTTTCATTTACAACAACATCAATCGCAAAGCGCTTGCTTTAAAATGATTTTTGGCTTTTCAAGAACTCATGGATTTCCAGCTTTTAGTCTGAAATGGGAACACGCCCCCATTTACAAAGCGCTTGCTTTAAAATGACTTTTGGCTTTTCAAGACCTCATGGATTTCCAGCTTTTAGTCTGAAATGGGAACACGCCCCCATTTTTACAGAGCTGGAAATATTACAACCAAGCCTTCAGACTGAGCTGAAGGCCCCCCATTTCACCTCCCATTTTAGAGTGAAGATTCCCAGGGGGATCATTAAGGTACGCGGCGGCCACGTTTCGCACACGGTCTACGGACTGGACGTCGTGCGGGACACCTCGGCGCGGATGAAGCGCCCCACGCTCACTCCCTCACTGATGGCTGTCCTGCGGCAGCGTGTGCTTTTTGGGGCGCCGGAGAAGCGCAAACAGGCTTGGGAGGAGCTGGAAAAGCTCACCGCAGAGTGCCTGCAGCACACGCGGAAGGAGCTCCCGCGCCAGGCTGGAAGCCAGTTCTCGAACAGCAAGCGACCGATCCCAGTGGGCAGCGCTGGGCCTGAGCTGCCAGATAGAATGCCAGATAAACTGCCAGTGAGAGCGCAAAATAAAATGCTAGACAGCACGCCTGCGGAGTTGCCGGACTCAAAGCCAGATAGAAGGCCAGCAAGGATTGCAGATAGAATGCCAGATAGAAGGCCACATAGAAGAACAGATAGAATGCCACATGGAAGGCCAGATAGAATGCCACATAGAAGGCCAGATAGAACGCCGCATGGAAGGCCAGCTAGAACGCGACATAAAAATGCAATTTAAATTATCGGATAGAACGCAGATAGAATGCCAGTGAAGATGTCAGATAGAATGCCATGCAAAGCATGTCAGCATGAAGGTCGGATAGAATGCCGGTCAGAATGCCGGCTATAATTCGTCAGGTAGAATGCCAGATAGAACCCCAGATTCCAGCGGGATGTCAGATAGATTGCCCGGTAGAACGCTAGCAGCCTGGTCAGGTATGATGCCGCATAGCATGCCAGATAGAATGCTGGCGAAAATGTGAGCTAGAATGCCGCGTAGAGAGCCAGGCAAAATGGGCGGTGGAAAAAAGGTCCGTGGAAATGCCCGGCGAGCGCCAAAAAAGATGTTGGGTTCAATGCCGCAAAACGACGGCGAAAATGTCAGGTGGAATGCTCGATAGGATGCCGGCGGGTGGGCTAGATAGAATTCCAGTTAGAGCGCTAGCGGAAGTGTCAGACTGAATGCCGGATAGAACGCCAGACAGGTTGCCAGCGGGGATGCCCGATAGAATGCCCGAGCAGATTTCAGATGGAATGCCGGTTAATAGGCCAGATAGAATGCCAAATGCAAGGCCGGCGGGCGTACCAGATAGAATGCCAGATAGAATGCCAATGAAAATGCCGCGTAAAAATGCCAGATAGATAGAGGGCCGGCGGAAATACCAGATAGAATGCCAAATAGAATGCCAGCAGGGGTGTTAGATAGAACGCCGATAGAATGCCAAAGCCGGAACGCCAGATAGAATACCAGATAGGAGGCCAGGCGGAACGCCAGATAGAATACCAGATAGGAGGCCAGGCGGAACGCCAGATGGAATGCCCGCAGGGATGTTAGATAGAATGCTCGGTCCAATGCCGCCGGCGATTTCAGAAAGAATGCAAGATAGAATACCAGCGGGAACGGCAGAGAGAATACCGGATAGAATGTCAGCCGGGATGTGAGATATAATGCCGGGTAAAAAGCCCAATAGAAGCCCAGACAGAAGTTCAGATAGGATTCCAAACAGAAAGGCAGATAGCATACCAGCGGGGAATCAGATAGGCCAGCGGGAACGGCGTGAAGAACGCCAGCGCAAAGAAAATGCCAAAAAGACAGCCAGATCACTTGTCAAGTGCACTGCCGCGCTTGTCATTGCAAACAAGCGGCAGGCCCATATGCGACTGAGTGTGTTGATCTGTGACCTTGCTGGAAGCATCAGCTGCCTTGAAAAAACTCGAGCCATTCTGCCGCCATTCTCTTAGCCCCCCAAAGAAGAAGCTTCAGATATACCCTCTAGTTGCCCGCGCGATCCTTCTTCATGGAGCAGAATCCCAAATGTATTCACTTGCTCAGATCACCCGTATCTATTCCTTGCATTAAAACGCCCTTCGCCCGATCCTTCAGGTTAAAAGTTCCTCGTATTACCGGGCTCGTAGCCACAGATTGCTCTAGCCAACATCTCCTTCTTGCCTCGCGACCATTGCCCTCTCTCAAATCCCGCCCCACTCGTATTTCAAATGCCCGTGCCAGGTATCTTGGTCACCTCCTGCATCACCCTCTCTCCTTGAATATGGTCATTGCGCGCAATTAATTCCAAATTCCGCCGTGGCGCGCTGCGTGCACGCTGGCCAGAACTAGCCCTCGCAGAAGCTGAAAATAGAATCCTCCTTCGCCGATCTAATCCTCCTTGCTTGTTTGAATTGAATTTCTACATCCATTCTACCCTTTCTTTTCCACGCCAGACCTGAAACGTCTTAGAGGAACAAGCATGCATCGCGGGCATTCCCGCATTGATCAACCCCGTCTACTGGTACCTAGTGCAGGCCAACGTGAACACTGGCAATTCCTAACCCCCAAAAAAACGTAATTAACGGGCTGGGAGTTTTCGTTGGTGCCGTGCGGGGTCCATTATTGGGACTGCGCTTCGCTTGACAAACAAATTGCTTCCTATATCATGAAACCAAGCCGTGGGAATGCCATGGTGGGGCTCACTTGGGGGAGTGAAATGGTTGAAACCTTCCATGATATTTTTGATGGCCAAGTCCGGTTTTAACGCGTATGTAAACTGTTCATTTCATAACCCCAGCAGCCCTTTGAAAGGCCTTCGGCTTGAAAGACTCCGTGAGTGACAAGTGCTGGACAGAGCGCAGACTGCCCCAGCGCGGCGTCCGCCAGGAGGTCCCCACTCCGGTGCGCGACCTGGTGCAGGTGGAGGAGGAGCAAGCGCCGTGGCGATTGGCTCGTGGGACCCGGGAGGCCTTGCAGAGGGGACTGCACCGAGCCTGGTTGCTCCAGCAGGCCTGGGTGAACACCCCTCGTCTGTCCCTTCCGACAAATGACTCCTTCACCCTTACGGCCATCAGCGACCTTTCGGGCGAGTTGGAAGAAAAGCAGTGCTTCGTTCCTTGGCCAGGTAAGCTTCCATTTTTTTTCTGGAGTGTTATTGTTGGTATGGGCCTTCCGGGATAAGGAGATTTTCGAACTATGTGAAAATTATTTTTTCCCCAGTAGCAACACCTTCCCACGGGATCTTCAGCCATAGTAAAAATTTCGGCGCAGGGCGGAGCAGCGCCAAAACCCAGTCCCCCAGGTTCCCAAATAGAGGTTCCCAAGGTAAGGTTCCCAAATAAAGGTTCGCAAGTAAAGGTTCCCAAGTAAAGGGTCCAAGTACAGGTTTCCAAGTAAACGTTTCCAAGCAAAGGTTCCCAAAAAGAGGTTCCCAAGGAAAGGTTCCCAAATAGAGGACACATTCCCTTAGGTTACCAAAAAGAGATTCGCAAGTAAAGGTTCTCGAGTAAAGGGTTCCAAGTAAAGGTTCCCGAGTAAAGGTTCCCAAAGAAAGGTTTGCGCAAAAAAGTTTCCAAGTAAAGCTCCCAAAAAGGGGTTTGCAAGTAAAGGTTACAAGTTAAGGTTTTCAAATAAAGGTTTCCAAGGTAAGGTTTTCAAGTCCAGGCTCCCCGTTCCCAAGAAAAAGTTGCAATGTAAAGGTTCCCAAGTAAAGGTTCGCAAGTAGAGGTTTAGAGGTTCCCAAGTAAAGGTCCCCAAATAGAGGCTTAGAGGTTCCTAAGTAAAGGTGCCGGTTCCCAAACAGAGGTTCCCAAACAGAGGTAAGTAGAGGTTCCCAAGTACAGTTTCCCAAATAGAGGTTCCCAGATAGAGGACGCATCCCCTGAAGTTCCCCCAACAAAGTTCTCAAGCAAAGGTTCCCAAGTAAAGGGTTCCAAGTAAAGGTTTCCAAGTAAAAGTTCCCAAGTAAAGGTTCCCAAATAAAGGTTTGCGCAAAAAGGTTTCCAAGTAAAGGTGCCAAAAAAAGGTTTCGAAGTACAGGTTATAAGTTTAATTATTCCAATAAAGGTTCCGAAAGTCAGGTTCACAAGTCCAGGTTCCCAAGTAAAGGTTCCCAAGTAAAGGTTCTCAAGTAAAGGTTCCCAAAAAAAGGTTCGCGCATAAAGGGGTCCCAAATAATGGTTTCCAAGGTAAAGTTCCCAAGTCCAGGTTCCCAAATTAAGGTTGCAATGCCAAGGTTTCCACGTAAAAGTTCGCAAAAAAAAAGGTTCGCGCATAAGGTTTCCAAGTAAAGGTTCCCAAATAGGGGCTCGCGCGCAAAGGTTGCCAGTAAAGGATCAAACTGAGGTTTCCAAGTAAAGGTTCCGAACGCACGTTTCAAGTAAAAGGTCGCAAATAAAGGTTCGCGCATAAGGGGGTTCCAAATAGTGGCTACATCATCCCCTCTCCCATCCTGCGTTTCTCCCCCAATTCGGAGTCCATTTTTCTTCGCCCAAGGTTGCTACATATCCTTTTCTTTGAACGAAATGAGCACATGGTTACTAGAAGGTTTTCTTCATCTCGTTACTACAAGAACGGGGCAAAAAGCTTTACCTGCAATAATAGCGCCCACCACAGCCAGCGAATGGCCAACTAGAGCCCAATACAGCACTTATAGTCAATTTTTTTCAGCCTGATAATTCCCATCAGATCTGAACCTAGCATGATTTGTTATGATGTTTTTGTTCCCCCCCACTTCTTGACAGGTTTTTGCCGACGGCAAATATTAGGAAGGCCCCGTGGCAGTGTGGCGTTGCCCGAGCCACTGCCCGTGGGACATTTGCCTCTGGACCGCAAAGGCGCCAACTGATGAGTATTTGGCCAGGTACTTGTTGGCCGACAATTGTGTGGTCGCGAGCAGCAAAGGGCATGGCAATTCAATCATGGCCGGAGGCGCGCAGGCTACTGACAAAGTTGATGTATTTTTGCCCCGCTGAAATATATTCTTTATGTGTTTCACGCTTCATGACATGTGTCCTTTGAAACCATGCATTTTCGACACGGCGCGTCTACATTTCCCAACAGCAGGATGCCTTTGGGTTTCGATCTCTAGAAACAGGGTTTTGTGAGGTGAACTATGTGAGGAGATATGGGAGTGGAGATATGTGAGGTGAGGCGCGCCAGGTGAATTATGTGAGGTGAGATATGGGAGGGGAGATATTCGGGGTGAGGTGCGTGAGATGAGTTATCAAGGTGAGATGTGTGAGTCGAGCGATGTGAGGTCTGATATGTGAGGTGAGGTATGGGGGGGAGATGAGTGAGGCGAGATATGTGAGGTGAGATATGTAAGGTGCGGTATGTGTGGAGGGAAATGTGAGGTGAGATATGCGAGGTACACTTTTACTGGTCCGTAACTCGGCGTTTCTCTTCGAAACTTCTTTTGATAACAGCATATGTCATGAAGCCTGAGACATGAAAACGTCATATTTCACCGGGGCAGACGCACCAACTATGTAAATGACCTCGGGCAAATCCATTGCAGGAGATGTTGATGGCGACATCAACATGCTCAGCTTCAACAACCGCCTGGTGAAGATTGTGGAGGCTACTGAACCAGCCGCCGAGGCGATGCGCCCCAGCCAGCACATCCTGCACATCGAAGAGAGGCCAATTGCGGTTTTTTTGGGCTTTCGAGAACCGGGCCCTGTCACGAGCTAATTTTGCACGGTTCAGGTCTCCCGGTTGTGAAACTTGGCATGACGTGAAGCTGGCTTTGTCCCCCATTGTGTTTGTGACTTTGTTTCTTGCTATGTATCCCATTTTGTCCCCCATTTTGTCTCCCACTTTGTCGCCCGTCGTGTCTCCCACCAGGCCCCGCTCCTCCGTGAGATTTGGTCTTTGTGGACCCGGCTTTGTGTCCTGTTTTGTTTCCCGCTGTGTGTCCCATATTGGCCCCCGCTTTGTCTCCCACCATGTCTGCTACCAGGTCCCTCACTCCTCTGCGGGGCTTTGTTTTGGCACGGATAGGGCTTTGTCTTCCGTTTTGGCTCCCGTTTTGTCTCCCATTTTGTTTCCTGTTTTGTGTCTCGCTATGTTCCGGCATTGTCCTCGCTATGTCTTGCATTTTGTCTCCTAATGTGTCCCCCCCGATGTTTCCCAATATCTTTCCCAGTAGGCCTGCAGCTTCTGTGAATTTTGTCCCGGCGTGGGCCTGGTGTTGCTTCCCGTTTTGTTTCCCATTTTCGTTCCATTTTTTCCATCCGTTTGTGCCCCGCTTTGTTTCGCACTATGTCTCTTAATTCCCCCGGTGATCTTGTGTCGGCGTGGGTTTTCTCTCGATTTGTTCCCCGCTATGTTTCCCACTCCTTTGCGAAAGCTTTTCAACACATGGTCGCAGCTTGGTCTCCGACTTTGATCTTTCTCTGTCGCCTTGATTCTTTCTGAGTTGCTCTGTGTGGGGCCATTGCATTTGTATTTTTTTTCAGGCTGGAGGAAGCAACTAAGATTCTCCAAAAGGAGGAGCCGAGCGAGGAGCCAGTGGCCTTCGACACGTACCTGGAGCATTGCTTGCAAGTTCCGACCCCCAACCTCCGGGGAGAGGCCTGTTCCACAGCCGAGCGGATCACGCAGAAGATCCTCACACCCATTTCTCCGTTGGGCAGCGAGCCGCTGGACCAGCGGCAGGTCAACCAGGCAAGGAGGGTTTCCTGAAGAACCCGATCCCCTGAAAACAAAATGGTCACATTTTCCAAATTTATCCCCATTGTGCCCCACCCCTTTTCCAAATGCATGCCGATCTCTGTAAAACTGTATCGTTACATGTGCGCACGTCGGCGCACCAGCAGGGCACCTACCCTATGTGGGAAGGGCATGTGTGGACGGCGTTCGACCTGCTTTGACGTTGAGCTGAAAAAACTGGCAATAGTCAATTGGTTGATAATGGATATGATGGATCAAATTATCAAGTGACCAATGGTCGATAATAGACATGATTCAAGTGGTCGATGCTACAACTCTTTGGCTTTGATCTCGTACAACAATTTAAAGGCTGCTGATCCGGGGTATTCAATTAATTGATGGCGGGTGAGAACCAACTGCTTGCTGATGGATATCCACAACTCTTTGGCTTTGATCTCGTACTACAATTCAAATAGCATGTAATTGCGCAGCCCGCTGCGTACAGGCACTGTGGGCTCAGTGTGTGGCCCGCCGGGCCATGGACGCCCCCAAGAAGTTTTCACATGATGCCATTAGGGCGCTCTTGAGGGTCTTCAAAGACCTGGTTGGCCTGGAAAAAGGGCAGCTGCGGAGTGTGGAAGTCGCAGAGGCACTTTTAAAGCCAATGGCGGTGGCGCGGCAAGGTTTTACCTCTGCCTTGCTCAGGCAAATGCAGACCCACGCACCAGGCTGCTTGGGCCTGGTCTGGGTTCCGACCCGCAGAGGCACTTTTAAAGCCAATGGCGGTGCCGCGGCAAGTTTTCACTGCTGCATTGCTCAGGCAAGTGCAGGCCCACGCACCAGGCCGCTTGGGCCTGGTCTGGGTTCCGACCCGCAAGGTTGTTTTAGGACGGGAGGCTGGGGAAGACTTAAGACGGCTGCTCAGACAGCAGGGCTGGGGAAGACGTAAGACGGCTGCTCAGACAGCAGCCGCAGTTTGGCCTGGCTTTTTTTGCCCGAAGTGTGGTGCGCAGCCCTTTAACGGAGTTGGCCCACCTGTTCGAGCACCGATGGGCACGCAGCATCGGTAAGCTCAGCACCTGGGGTGGACACATGGTATGGGAGTTGCCGGCCGGGGCCCTCGAAGAAGGGAGCCGGCGCCGGGCGCCCATTCGCCAGCTAAGCGCCCTGCAGCGGAGTTTGCTGCTGTGAGTCGGCGCTTTTTTCCAACAGCCTAGCACAATAAGAAATGGTTTTTGAAATGGTTTTTGCCTTTTCCCAAAGTGCCCAACTCAGCCCCACGTCTTTTAATCATTTTTCCTCGTTGGTAACCAGGCGCTGGCCAAAAAAAGGGGGCCACATGGGGGCCACTACGGTGCAAGGGAGACAATTGTTGAAAACCTACATCGCATTGGGTAGCTTTTTCCGCAATACATTTTGCACAGACCAGTGCAATTTCGTAGGTCCCGTTGACATGCAACCACCGGCCCGCCAGTGGGTATGGACGTCCAAAAATGTTAAAAGAAAGAGCATCGCACTAAATGAAATATGGCAACGGAATCTTTGGTTCATATTTTCTGGAAGATCGGGCTCCCTTTGCCTCCCAAGCTGGACCGGCGGAGTTTGTAAGACACCGCCGATGGCGCAAATAAAAGGGCCATGTTTCTTAGCTACACCTTCGGATAAGAAGGAAATGCCTTCATGCATTATTCACTTTTACCAAACATGTTCTTATATTTTTGCTCAACTTTTCGAATGTGACGGAATTCAGCGAAACAGATGCGGCGTCTGCTGAAGCATTCATATGCTTACACTGGGTGAGATCGTCGACCGCCTGCAATGGGAAAGGCATCAAATCCAATGACTTATGGTGTTTCTTTCTGGCTTGAACCTGTGGGGCGCTTTCTCTCTGAGGTCGCTGCTGAATGAAAGTTGGCCCTGACGCCCAAGGTTTGGCTTCGCAGAAAAAATCGAATGTCATGCAAAGAGTCATTCGAGGAAGGGGTGGAAGTTACGTGTCAAGATACACCTTATCCAAAGCCGGTTTCTTCCATAGAACCAATTCACATTAAATACCACAAATTTAGTACAAATTACTGCTTTCCTACAAATATGCATTTCTATATCCGCTTAAATTTTTCAGTACTGCGGAAATAAAAAGAATTTGTGACATATAAGAAAATATATAAATGTATCTAAATCTATATATGTATTGAAATAAATAAATATATATAAATAATTTCAATTTTGTGACGGGTAAGAATTTACATATCGAAATATATGTCGACGTTTTTTGCTGAGTTCTAAAGTTAGTGACCCCCCCGAAATCTATTGTGACCAATAGGGGGCCAATTTGATTTACCCTACACAAAATTACTTGTAAATAGCGATCGCTGTACTCAAATACCCGGATTTAGACATTTAAATTTTGGAGCACAAGCTATTTACATATATACATTCTCTATACGCCTTTTATCAAATAACGTTAGCGTAATTTTTCATACCCCCGCAATATAGGTTCCCTCTTCTGAGCCCCGATAAATTCCTCTAACCAATTTTATTTATTTTACATTGCGAATTGAGACGCTTCTCCACACTTAATCTGCTAAGCCGGTGCAATATTATTCGTCAATTTCAAAGAAGCGTTCAACGTGTTGAGTTGAGAGCTCTCATAAGGTAGGCAGTAAAACGTCCACGGGTGTTTTGTTTGTTGCTTGTGGGCTTTGTGTTTCTTAATGTCTCAATCTTTGTGTCTGTCAGTCCCTCCGCGGTGTCCATTATTGGTTTCTACCTGATCTCCCCTGTCCGTTGTGTGCGATGTGGTATTTGATGTGCGGTCACGTGACCCAGCGCTTGTTGAAACATGTGTGGGGAATGGGCTCGAACTTTGTGGTGCTGGTTACTGGCGCCACGAGGGCTCTTTAGTGCTGAGCGAACTCAAGGTGTCAAGCTGCCCGTTCGATGTTAACAATGCTGATGTTTCGAGCAAACTCGATGTATCAAGCTGCCTACTTGCTGTTAACGGTGAAATTAAGTTGTGTGAGCTTAGGTAACCCGTTTTTGCAAAGGCTTAATTTAAATTATGTGGGTTGCAACAATTACTCTTCCATGTTTTTTGGTTCGCCTTTACACTTTGTTTTCCCCGAATTTGGATTATATGTCGGTGGGTTGCTCCCGCCCTCCCGCCCTCCCGCTCTGCTCTTCTACCTCTTTTATCACCTGCTGCTCCTGCAGCATTGCCGATCGCTCTTTTGGGTGGACAGAGGACCGTTATTATTCCACACGCATGCTTATTTACATTTTATTGTGTGCAATATCCGTTTTATTGCGGAATCTTTCCCGTGTTTGCTCGACGACATATATGCACAGCAATCGAACTCTACCATATAAAGATTTTATTTGAAAGAATACATATAAAAATTTTGGAATTAATAGTTATGCTCGCCTTTTTGCGTTGCTATGGGAGACATTCAGCCTATTGTGGCTGCAGGCCCCTTCGGAAAAAAAAATTCTATATGGTCTTTACTTTGCACGGGACCTAGGGGTTGAGATTTAAGATTAAAAATTTGCATATACCCCGAATTCAAAAAACATGGGCTTTCTGGGTAAAAACTCAAACTTTCGATCAGAAACAGGCAGTTGTTAACCCTTAGGTTCGAATTTAAACTTAAAAAAATCTGATCTAAAATATGTTTTTGGCTCAGCGCTATGCGGTCCCACTAAATGGATTCCACACGTCAGCAGCAAGAACGTACCCAACTTGGTAATCAAATCATCTTCGGGGTAAGTAGTTTCCAAAGTTCCCTATCTTGTGCCAATGGGATAAGCAATCGGAGCTGATCAGTAGTGGAGTACCATGCATGGAGATTAGCTCCACGGAGCTGTTTAAGGTCCGGGGTAGACAAGAGGGAGTAAAATGGGTGGGATGATTGACCGGGAGAAGGGGATTTTGACGATGAAGCATAATTTTATGTTGAGCCTCAGCCAGAGCAAGTTCTGGCCAATGGGCGCGAGGTGCGCCACGTCGAAAAGGAGATGAAATAGCGCGAAGGGAACCAGAAGGATTGAAGCAAATGAGGTATTCAAAAGACAAGGGATGACGCAAAATATGTCCAAGATATTTAGTGCGAGAATAGGAAATACGAGTGGAAGTGAGTTTAAGGGAGGGACAATGTTGAAAGGCAAGATCTGAAAGAAATTGATTAGAGCAATCGGCGTCAGTTGGAAAGAGAACTCGATGGTAATAGGGGCTTTTGATTTGGAAGATTTGACGAAGAGCTTTATAGTGAAGAGAGTCAATTTTAGTAATTTGGGCTGGAGAATAAACTTGGGGATCGGGGCCATGGAGGATAATGGCCTGAACAATTTGAGCATAGATTTGGAGTTTCTTTTTGGGCGAGGCCAAAGTATGGCGAAAAAAGGGTTCAAGTTGTTTATAGGCCGTAGAGGCTTGGGAGCAGCGAAAGAGAACATCTGGAATGGAAGAAGATGTAGGAGAGATAAAAGAGCCAAGGTATTTAGCAGAGCGAAGGGGAGTAAGTTGTGGCAAAAGTGAGGAGTAGGATACCGGTTTATGAAAAAAGGGTGCACAAAAAAGGACAGGAGCACGGCTCGAAAGGGGTAACCGAAGAGGAGAGAGAAATGGGCATGGGGGCATGAATGGCAAGGAGCTGACATTTATCAGGGTTAAGTTTAAGACCGATAATGGCGGCAAGGTATTGGAGGAGGTGAAGGAGACGCATTAAAGTCTCCTGAGTACGTGCAAAGAGAACTGTATCGTCAGCATATTCAACATCAGGGATATGAAATTGCGAGGAGAAAGTCCATGGATCTAGCCTCAAAGGTAGAATGGAGATCAAAGGTAAGAGCAAAGAGCACGATAATAAAAAGGTAAGGGCTGAGAGGACAGCCCTGACGAATGCCTCGCCTTAAAGAGTAGGTAGAGGATTGAGAGAGAAGGTCGGAAACAAAATATGACCTTTGGCGATAAAGGGCCATGATAGAGGCAGTGCACAGGGGCGGAACTCCATAGCGAAGAAGGGCTATTTCAAGGGCTTTATGTGAAATTGCAAAAAAAGCCTGAGACCAATCTTAAAAAAGGATATACAAGGAAGTGGAATGGCGTTCAAAAATTTCAGAGAGGCGACGAAGAAAGAAAAGAGGGGAGCTGATAGAGCGACCAGCGCGAAAACCAAACTGTTGAGGTTGGAGGTGAGAGTCCAGAGCACGAGAAAGGCGAATCTTGATTAAAGCAGCGTAGAGTTTGTAGGTGGAGTTAGCCAGGGAGATGGGGCGGTAACTGGAGGGGGCTCGGGAGTCTTTTCTATTACCTTTGTAGACCATGACAATTTTGGCAAGGCGCCAGTGAGAAGGAGCCAATGAGTGTTGAAAACAGTAATTAAAGTGATCAAGGAGAATACGTTTGAGAGGGCGAGGGAGGAGGCGAAGGGATTCCATGGGCAAGGAATTGGGGCCAGGAGCACGACCGGGCCGGGTTTTGCGAAAAACGTAATAGAAGTCTGTCATAGTAAAAGGGGCGTTAAGTTCAAGATGCAAAGGAGCGAGGGTATCCTGAAAGGGTTCTGGGAGATCAACATGATGCCAGACATTGTCTCGAAGATGCTGTGCAAGGAGTGGGGCTTTAGAAGAACGAGGAGCAGGAGTACCATCAGGGTAATTGACAGATTGAACACGAGGAGAATATTTAGAGCGGACCCTTTTCAGGGTACGCCACTGATCGGCAGCGGATGGGGAAAGATGGTCTTCCGCGAGACGAGAGAGTAGCCATTTCTTTTTATCAGAGCGAGCTTGTTTGCGTATTTTATTGCGAAGTGATTTGATTTCGGAAGGCGGGGAGTGCTGGATGGAGGAAACAAGGGAGAGAGTGTCAGCGGAAAGGTAAGGTTTGCGAGTTTGAGGAGAGGAAGAGGGAAAAGATGCGAAAGTTTGAGTGGAGAGCTTGTTAACAAAATCAATAGTGAAAAGGTCTGGATTAGGAGACGGAGGAGGGAGCGAAGGCAAAGGGAATAAAGAGCAGGAGGGAAGGTAGAAAAGCGACCAATGTTGGTGCGGCGGGAAACGCCCTGGACAGCATTAGAATCAGCCCGTTCGTTGCCGGGTATCCCAGTGTGGGATTTAATCTGCGGAGAGTGATATGAGAGAGAGAGGAGAGATGGTGATAAAAATCAAGAAGAAGAGAGGCAAGGGAAATATTCTCAGAAGGGAGAGAAATACCGAGAAGGAGATCGATAGCATATTTAGAATCAAGGTAGAAAATGATGCTTCTCAGGAGGGGGGGGTCAGCAACACTCTCAGAATAGGTAACAAGTTTGTCAAAAGGGCCTGGTCGCATAGAGGAAACAATAGCACGCTCATTGGAAATGAGAAATTCAGTAAGATGAGCGAGGTTGGTGTTATGATAATGATCTTCATCAAGTGGAGAAGAGAAGGTGGCAGGGCCAATATGATCGTGCAAGCCATCGAGAAAGTTGGAATAGAGGCGGGTATTGAAGTCTCCCATTAGAATAGGGACGTAGTGAGAAGAAGAATAGTGGGAACAAAGTTGATGGAGTTGATGCCAGGAGGCATCCTTACGCTGTTGATCTTGAGTGAGATCTTGGAGTTGACCGGGAGCATATACAGAGAAAAGGGCAATTTTGTGGGGTCGAGTGTTGAGAAGAAGGACAGAAAGACGACCATTCCAGGGGTGGCAGTCGAAGACGAGAGGGAGAAGGGGAGTAGGAACGGCAACGCCGACTCCAGCATGTTTGTCAGAAGGAGTGCCGCTAAGAAAGAAGTGGATGCGAGGATATTTCAAAACATTAGAGTACTGAGATTTAGTGTCTTGAAAGCAGAAAATGCCAAGGGGAAGGGAACGAGCCAGAGTTTGAAATTGTTCATATTTACCGGTGCCGATAAAGGTTTCAATATTCCAAGTATATAAAGTTAAGAGACGAAGAGCGAGAGAAAATTTTTCCAGGGAGGAGGTAGGTTCATCTTGACAATCACGTAAGACGTGAGCTTTAAAGAAAAAGGCCCTGGAGTTAGAGATGTGGGAACATACGTGGGGAGGATAAGTGCGTTGTTGGGCCGTAATGCTCTCTTGCACCTTTAACAGCGGGCCGACTGGACGGGTCAAGGTGTTTTCCCGCCAGCCAAGGGTGGAATGGAGAAATTGGCGATACGCTTGTCTATTGCGACGCCGAGTATTGCGGTATTCAGTAAGGCGACGCAGCTGGGATTCAGCGCTGCGAGTACCTCTGGAGCGGCCCGCTGACGCACGGCAGGGTTCGTGACTGCAGGGTCTGGGAGGAGGAGAGTTATGTTGATAGGAGACAAAATGTTTAAAGAGCGACCCGCGGTCTCCCGGCAAGCCTTTGGTGGCCCCTGCCAGCTCGAGCTTTTCGTTAATGGAGAGCATTTGTTTGCCTGTAAAAACCGCATATTGCCGTTTGCCCCGGCGAAAAAAACAATACAGAAGTATGGTTGATGTATCTTTTAAATTTATGTACCATCATACCATTGGAGAAAAGGAAGGGTTTAGAGTGAAAAACTTTGGGGAAATTATAAAAAGCCCAGTCAGAAAGGTGACAACTACATTGGGGACACTGCGGAGACTGAGGGTTGCCATGGAGAGTGTAAAGGTAAGAGTTGGTGAGGGGAAGGGGTGAAGGGGGTTCAGAATAAGGAACAGGATGAGAAAGGACAGGACTAAAAAAGGAGAGAAAGAGAATAATCCCAGGCACAAGGCTGGGAAACCTAGCAATTAATTTTAATGAGTCATTGGCTTTAATGGTCCTCTGGGCAGCTTTGTGGTGGCAGCTCTTTTCTTCTGTTGGCTTGGCCCATGTGGACCTTTGATTGGCCTTCCTGGCCAATGGCTGTAATGTGCGCTTGAATTTAATGATATTTGATCTCTAAGTGGAGTAAAATTTTGTGCGCCTGTGATTCAATGCCAGGGTTGGAGTCTTGGTCAATGTCTTTAATGTGAAAATGGCTTTAATGATCTCAAGTCGTTGAATTGAGTCAAAGTTATACCTGAGCAACAATGCATGCCAAGGAGAATGGGATAAGAATATGTATTGGTATAGAAGATGGTAAAAGGAGAACAAGAAATAGCATTGGAGAAAGGATAAGGTAATTAATGGCCAATAGCTGTAATGAACAATGTGGTTTAATGGTGCCAAATTCCTGTATTAAAGGAGTGGGAGACAATACTGGTAATGTGGAATCATGGGAGATAAAAAAAGTATAAATTGATAAGTTGAGAATGCAATTGGAATCAATGAGGGCATGGAGTATGATGGTATCCCATGGCAATAGATTGGGGGAAGTGGAAAAATCCCAAAAATTCATTATGATTACCAAGTAAAGTAGGGTATTTAAAAATAGTCAGACAACCTTGACCATAAAATTGGCTTTGAGATGCTGATGTTGATGCATGAAAATGACCCAAAGGGCCTGCCAGAGCAGAAGGTACTGACCATGCTCAACTAGAAGATAAAGAATGGTTTCCAATGAATTGCCCTTGTTATTCCAATGTCGAGTAGCAGCATAAGAAACATCCTGGTTGGGAACTTGATTAAAAGAAGCTGAAGCTGCCAGTAGGCTACATCTGTAAAATTGGAGACCAAACCACTAAGACCCTTTAAATATTCATTAGTGTATGGATCTGTGCCAAGGAAAATGTTGAGAACATAAGGATGATGTTTAATAAAATGAGCCATCTTCTTTGAGATGTCATAAAAATGATAAAATTGGCATCCAGTGAATCGCTCAATCAAAATTGCAAAGTCTGAGTCCAGAGCTCGAGGCCGAACATCTGTGAACTTGAGGTCCAAAGCTTCGTCAATGGCAGTGAGAACTGTAGTGACAATGAGATGGTCCCAGGGGAGCATTTTGACTCGACCAGGATTTGAGGAAGGGAGCTCGATCTCCGACTTTTCCTCATAAGTGGCTGCGTGGTACTTGATGTGGGAGGAGATGTGACTGTTGAACCACCTCGAAATGGGATAATGTTCATGAACTTCTGGAATATTAAGTGGATGATAGCCTGCATTCATTCAAACGCTCTGGTTGATCTCTAGTGAAGCCTGGGAGCTTGAAGTCCATCTTGAAGGAGTGAGGAAGAGGGAGAAAAGCTTCAACTCTATCATCAATGATGGGGAAGGCAATGATGTAGTGTGTCCAATCTGAAAGGTCAAAAGTGTCGACCCATAGGTCTCCATTCTTGAATGGGAGTTCCTTCTTGGCAAGCTTAAGGTGGTACTCAAAGTCAATGTCACTGTAGAGATCAAAGTTGTGGAGGAAAGATCTTCTTGGAGAACTTTGCACCAATCAAAAGTGTTGGGGAGGATTTGCTTGGTGAAGTTGTTCTCAAATTCGACAAATTCTCGATGCTGCTTACAAAGAGGACATTCTCCAAAAGCAAGTTTGGAGCGGCAGTGTTCACCAGGAGCTGTGTCTCCTGGGCGCCAGTAATTGTCCAAAGGAACGTCAACTTTCTGCTGGAAGCCAGGAGGAAGATGAAAAAATCACAATCTGGACATCCTTTGTTAGAGCCAAAGATGCAACAGCACTGCTCACATAAAGGCAAGGATGTTCTCTGTGAAGTTCTGGAATCTGAGCTATAGTGGGTCTGTGGCTTCGATGGGTATGATCGAGGTCTGGTAGTGGAAGCAGGTCCTGATCCTTCGGAGAATCCTGGTGGGCCTGGTGGGCCTTGAGAATCAGGGTAGTGATCCCTGCTTTGACCATACTTAGTCTGATCAGGGGCTCTGTCTGCCCAAGATTGTTTGGAGCCTTTTGAGCCCCCTTTGGATTTGGGGTTTTTTCCAACCAGAATTCCAATTAGATTGCTCTTCAGTGAAAGATTTACCTTTAGTGTTTTGGTTTTTGGACTTTCCTTTGCCTTTGGAGTTCTTGCCCTTGCCAAAGTGGCCAAATTCAATCTGATTGGAAGAGAACATGTAGTTCTGCTCAGCAAGGAGCCCAAGTGATCCTTGAAGTGGAGTAGCTGGATGATGAGAAAGCAAAGCTCCAAGGTCGCTGTTCATGGGCATGAAGATGATGGGGTATGGAAAGTGCGCAATGGCATTGGTAATGTTGGAAAGGTTAAAGCTCTTGTTGAAGTTGAACCTGACAGTGGTGGTGGAGTCATGTGCTGCTCTATTGACAGCTTGAATCGGGAGAACAGTGTCTCTCATTCTGGAGCCAAATGCTTCAATCCAGCCCTGCTGGATGTCATCAATGAAATTGTCTCTAATGAAGAGGACATATACATATCGCTTGTAAAATCTGTTGTCCAAGACATAGGCAACCTGAGATAGGAGAGCTTGAAATGCTGAATCCTTGGAGGGCCAAATCTGCAAAGTGTTGCCATCAGTTTGGAGTTCACCATTAGGTCCTTTGTCTGAATCAGGGAGATGCTTCTTGAAGAGGCCCATGAGAGTGAAATATGGCTGCTTGGTAATTCTTTCTGGAACTGGAATGTCATGTTCTGAGGTAAGCTTGTATTTGTCATATTTGAGAGACCATTTGCACGGGGTGCTTCTGATGTAGGTGTGGAACTGGATCTTTTGGTTCTCAGTGAGAAACTCAAGTCGATAAAGGGAAGAATGTTGGTCAAGCATATGGTTGGTCATGGAGCTGACTGAATCCAAATTAAGTCTTGCGTTTGAAACCCAACACTTTAAGTTATACTCGAGGTTGCCTCGATTGAAACCCCAACTGGGGAGGCCTTTGAGGGGGATAACTTTCTTGCTGATCTTGGCTTCAAGGGCACTGATCCTGGAGTCTTGCATGTCAAATTTCATCTGCGTGTACTGTGACTCATAGGCTGTCTTCTGGTAAAACTGAGAGCAAGCTTCCTGGAGATGTTGAAAAAAAGGGAGGATGGTGTTCTGGTGGTAGGTCTTCATGGCCTCAGTGATATTGTCCTCTGAGGTACTTAGAATTATGGGAGTGGTCTCGAAAGGTCTTTTCCTGGAGAGGTTCAATTGCTTCATGGACTTCTTGTCAGGGTTGAAGAATTGGGGGTTATTTGAGAGGAGGTTGATGGCCAAAAAATTGTCCCTGGCTGTCTTGGAGGTCTGTAATGTAAATCGAAGTTGAGGGTCAAAATCATAAAGCTCGATGTCCTTTGCTGCCAAAGCCTCAAGGAATGCAGTCCATTTAGGGGGGTCTTTACTGATCTTCTGCTTCGTTTCTGGTAAATCAGATCTTTTAGCCTTGACTTTCCTAAGTCGATTAATTATTTTAATTTCCTCTGGGCTTATTGACATGAAGGAAGAAGCTGGGGCTGCAGGTATTGGCGGAGGTTTTCCCTTCTGCTTTTCGACCATGGCTTTAATGGACTGATGACTTTAGTAAAAAAGTAGTTAAAACTGCGGGACAATATAAATATAAAAAAAGAAAATAAATAATAAATAAATAAATAAATAAAATTATATGGAATAAATAATAGGAAAAGCCCATATGGGGGTATCAGTATGGGAAGCAAGGCAAATACTTAAATATTAATCCCTAGGCATGTAAATACTTAAAATGCAATAAAAATTATGGTAAATACTGAGAAAAGGCAATTAATAGCCTTAAATGGCTGATTCTTAATGGCTAATATTTTAAAATTATTGTATAAAAATAATATTAATAAAATAAAAAAAGTAAAATAAATATAAAAATAGTTTTAATTAAAAAAATAGATATTTATTTAATTTTAAATTTATATTTATTAATAATTTT
>VSDK01023858.1:4507-28103 GCA_009767595.1 Symbiodinium kawagutii
AAAAAAGCAGTTCAGGCTGGAATTTTAGTGGAATATGGCTAACGTATTGCATAAACATGGTTTATGGAACAATTTCCATCATACGTCAGAGCAAAAAAGCAGTTCAGGCTGGAATTTTAGTAGAATATGGCTAACGTATTGCATAAACCTGGTTGATAACTCCATTTTACTCACACGTCTCGAAGAAAACGAACTTTTGGAACGGCAACGCCTATGGATTTGGATCATTTCAAATAGAAGAAATTCAATTGAATTATTGGGTATGTGCAAAAACATGGTAAATATGCAGAAAATTGCAAATCCATTTCAAATAGAAGATCTCCTTCCTCATCTTGGCTTCTGGTCCATTCGGTCCATTTCAAATAGAAGAAATTATTGGTTTTGGGAATAATTTCTTCTATTTGAAATGGCTGAAAACCACCCCAAAAAGGGCATCTTCTATTTGAAAAATTGTTGAATTTCTTCTATCTTTGTGGGCATCACTATACATGAAGCCCATTCACATAAACATTGCATGTGTCTTTAGTGCATTGGGAAACCATCAGTACTTGGGCATCAGTGGTTGGGGCTCACCATGGTTCTTTGAGGAGAAATTCAATCCACAAAATACAGTTGTTGCTCATGTCCACGTTTGCTTCAGGCTTGGACATCCTGCTATGTAGGTATGCTATGTAGGGATGTCCTCGAACAGTGAATTACATTCTAGATAGATAGATAGATGACTAGATCGACTCTAGTAGGACTAGGCAGGACTAGGCACGCAAATAATTGGAGTCAGCATATTTTTATCATTTATCCCTGTACCCTGTGACATTGTTGATGGGCACACACTCCGTACATCAATATGTTTTGATATATATCTTTTTGGTTTAAAGTATAATTTCCAAATTAGCATATATATATATATGTAGATACAAACCTGCAGGTAAGCATGTAGACCACATGCGGCAGTGCGTCAACATGACTGAAGCTTGAATGGTCAAGTTCAATCAAGTCATGATAGCACTGTGCCTGAATCAGCCTGGCCCCAGGTCCCACCAGCAGCATCCCAGGAGTTCACGTGCCCCGTGAGCAAACAGCTGGCCTTCGAACCGTGCTGCCTCTCCAGTGGCACGGTGGTCAGGACCTGAGAACAGGGGCCGACACGGAGATATACAGCAGGTATATAGAGAGATATGATTAGATATGATTATATATCCTATATCATTGTAACATATTCATCATATTTATAAAAGTATGTATCCCCACGCGAAATGAAGGAGTGGCTGAAGTGTTTTCCGGTTTCCTTTTTGTTCCATTTGTTTAAGCAGGTTAGCTTGCCGAAAGAGCAACCTTGCTTGCTTGGGGAGCATATTGAAAACAGACACAACAAACGACATGTTGGATCGCCCTGTTGTGATCTCTGAGGCAGCTCAGGATTAGACATAGAGATCTTGAGAAGCCGGTGGTCGCTCATGATCCCACCCCACTCCTGAAAGACCAACCACTTTACAGCGAAAAATGCTCTTGGCTCAGCTATACTGTTCGTTAAACATGGGGTGGGCAGAGAAATAGGTACAATAAGGTACATAGAAAAAACCTATCAGCCGAACAGCAGAAACGTCACTTCTTGTTTTCGATCTGCAACTGCAATAAGGTACATGGCTGTTTCTCAAAATAGGGGTACCCCTAAATCATCCAATACTAACTAGTTATAGTTATAAACCGACCAGTTTTGGGGTACCCCTATTTTGAGAAACCACCACATAGAAAAATATGACCAAGCAGCAGACGGTACTTGGTTACCGTGGTTAACCTCAGCAGCGAGGTCAGTGCACGCTCCATCCCTTCGGGCGGCTTCCAAAAGGACATTCCGCTCGGGGGCTCGTAGAACTACGCTGGGGAAGGGCCTGATTGGCACTTGAACTCATCCCCTTGGTCACTACAATATGGGGGTTTCTGGAATAGGGGTACCCCCCAAATCATCCCATATTCATCATTTCTAGCAATGAACCACCATTTTTTTGAAGGTTCCCTGTTTTGAGAACCCCCCAAACGGTTTTCTCGCAGTTTCTTTGTCTGAAGGAAGAAAATATGCATCAATATGCGTATGCCAATCTATGCCATATTTGATCATGATTTTGAAGGATGCAAAATGCCCATTAATTATTATCCATGAGTGAATTCATTGATTACCGTTTGTTTGATCAGACTTTAATTAGTATATAATTAACAGAGTAACTCTCAAGATGTTTCCTTCACTTAGCAATCATGACGCCAGACCCTGCGCTTTTTTCGGCATGGCTTTTCTGACCTCGGTTACTGAATCATTTGCTATGAGTTTGGTTTATTTTAACTATATACCCCTACTATTCTTTGAAGTGTTGTTGTTGCTGGATCGTTGTGATTAGTATTATCATTTGTTTTCAGTGTCGTAGCCGGTCGTCAACTGTATACAGATAAAGAATCTCCTAGGTATGGCTGCAGATCAGTACCCAGAATCCGCACATCATCCAAACCCTTTCACCATAGGATCCATACCAACTATTCGATGGGAACCCTGCTAGTTGTTCAACTGATTTCCAACTACCATACCGAACCTCATGATCAGGAGTTCTACCTCTCATGGTTCCTTCCCTACGGATCACCGCGGTCCAATCCAAACCCTTGCCCATACGTTTTGGTAGCCCTAAGCCCTAATCACCACCCAAGCAACTGATCATTGGTTGCCTTGGCGTTCCTGATGTATGGGCAAACCGAGCACACTTGATCCGCTTCTTTGTCATGATTGTTTGTCAAGGATTTCACAACATCAATTACAACTGCTTGATGATTTATGAATATCAAGTCAACAACCTACTAGGAAATTATCAACGATTTATATTGCTATCAGTTGCTTCACATGGCGCTATTTGTTGTCAGTAAGATCATCATAATCATGGGACCTTTTCATGAACCAATCTGTAGTTGCAAGGCACCAGCGGGTGCTGCGTTAGGACCCCAATCGCCTGATTGCATGTGCCTTGCATGGGCAAGCACCCAAGAAGAGCCAAGTGCTCGAGAAGATGATCAGGCGCAGCACAGAGCTGAGGTTGGTAGATCAGTATCTTCCCCTGGATCTGAGGTTGGTGGTTGGATCGACATGTTTTACAGGGGATTACGGCAGTGGTTGATGGTAGGGGATTGTAACCAACAAACATGCTTAAACAACGACTGGTTGGTGGTTTCAAACATTTTTGATGTATCAACAGGTATGGTTGGTTGGTCGACTCATCTTTTTGAAAGGGGTTGGAACCACCAATATGTGATGGTAAATCACCACATATTTAGGATTAATGTGATGGTGGTTTGTAGTATAGATCTACCATTTCATGGGGTCAGTTGTGTTCAGGAAACAAAATTGACGATGGTTCTTTTGGGGTATGAATCAAGGTATTAATCAGAACCCAAGCATCTCCCGCCAGAGTTGTTAGAAGAGAGTTTCGACCTCGTTTTCCTTAAAAACCCCAGATTTTAAGTATCCAGCTTGAATTTGCAGCGGAAAGTGGGAAAGGTATGTTAATCCCATCTCGACGCTTCATGCCACGCAACTGCTTACTTGTGGGGAAAATCAGAGGATATTGTACATGGATCGTAAAGACACTATGAAAATTGTTTGCCTTGCAGTGCACTATCTGCTTTTCGTATGCTTTTCAAATCTTTTCAAGGCATTCATACCATGAAATAAGACATGTATCATGATGTAATTATCATGTATCATGTATTAGTTTTTGCCAGCTGTCCCAGCTATCCCTGTCCAGCTGGCATTGTGGTGTCGAATGCTTGTCGCAATTGAGACCATAATGCCAACTGAGAGTATACAGTTGTTGCTGATGTGTCAAATGTTGCGTTCTTCTGACTGGAACTGTGATCAAATCACGATTGCTTGATTGACAAGGGGGGAATGCGAGTGAAGGACATGTTTCTCGCCATGTGCACAGGACAAAGTTCCCCTCTGAGTACAAGGTTGGCTGGAGTTCTGTTTGTTCGGACTTGCCTAGGGCCAGGTAGCTGGTTGGGTCTACTGCAGGTGGTATGCAACTTGTAGAATGTTTGTGCGTTGGTTTGACATCTACAACCGTGTTTATATGTTGATACGTGCATCCTGTAGGCTTATTCTTACAAACACGCGTGTTCTATTACAATTACATTAATAGATATACATTTATGTTTCCGTATTCAGACATACATGTATTAAGGGCTATACAGACTATGCACATAGAGGCATGTGTCTTGATCTAAGCACCTATAGTGGCATGAACATATGAGCGATAGGCTAAGCTCTCTGCAAATTGAGCGTCATTGTGTGGCAGAACATACTTCAGAGGATCATTTGTTCTTCTTTAAAACATGAAAACAATAATGGAATAGGGTACATGGAAATATACTTTGTGATCACCATCAATCGAGGTTGCCAGTGTACCATAGCTATCGAGCATTCTTGGACAACTGTCAAAATCAGTGCTTGAAATCATTGAACAAGAGAACAGATTCAATACAACTTGGCTGATTATTGCTGTGTCACGTTTTGCATTTTGCATGACTGCTTACATAATATATGAGTACTTTTCGTAACATGATTGCTTTGACAACTCATTTTTTGCTTGAATCTATCCAATGGATGTGGAGGACAGGAATGAAGGCTTGAAGCCGGCTTCTCATTGCCACGGGTGGTTGTTTCGACTCTTTACATGCCAGCAAAGGAAAACCAGCAATAGTCGAGGTACAGCATTGATGGACAAGTCCAAAAGGAAGGGACATTTCAACGAACAGTTGGTGGATAGCTTATTGGAGCTTGTTATAGCCATGGGCTGAGTACAGAGAGTTTTTTGGCACAGACCATCGCAGACACCAAAATCCGGTTGCTGCGTGCTTATAGGTCAATACGCACAGTTGGCATTAATTGGATTCAATTGGCACGGGTGGACAGATAAAGATCCGAACAAAGAGACTCTCTGATCTATGTTTGAAATGTTCACAGAAGAGCTACTGTTGGTTTGTGATCCATGAGCGGATAGCTAGATGTTTAGATACATAAATATACGGGGCTAATTACCCCACTGAGAACCGACCTCTCTACAACTTGTCATAGGACTTTTGCTAACTACTCGTATGCACATATTTTACGGATCCACTATGATAAATGACGCATAGTCAGAAAGATCGGTGAGTAATGATATTCATAGATGCCTAGATAATTAGGAATAGATGGACAGATAGTTGCAAAGCATAGATATACATGCAAATGTAGCTACATATATAAGTACAGATTCTTATATGTAAAATATATTTTGAATGTAAAAGTAAATATACATACATACAGTACATATATATATATCCTTCGCTCATACATTTGTATCATTTGTATGTTATTTATACACTTTATTTATGCATTTCCATGTTTTTCTTCATGTTGATCTACAAATCCGATGTCGAAATTATCTCACCACACCTTTGGCCCTGCTTGGCCCGCAGAACTGCAGCGAATTCCGCAGGCCTTGGAGTCCAAGTACGGCAGCAGCGGGAGCCCCAGGGCCTCACAGGGCCTCCCAGGGCCTGCTGATGTGTTGAGCAGCTCCCCCCCCCCCTGGTGAAGCATTTGATGGAGCTTAGTGTTGTTTCATGATTTCATAGTGGATGATATATTCTTTTAAATAGAAAATCACCCATGTCATTTCAAAAGTAAACATATGTTTTTTTCATAGTGGTCTTCTCATCAATCACCCATGGCTAATAAATAGATGCTAATAATAGACCATTGGTGATTGATGAGAAGATACATTGATGATAAATGGGGAACGGTTATTCTTACCGTTTGACAGTGGATAATGGTTATATTGTTTCACAGTGGTTTCCAGTGGGTAACATTGGATGATAATGATTGATGTTTATTAGTGCATCATTAACAATTATCTTGGAAATTGATTGATTACAATCCTGCAGAATGCTACTATCTCTGTCATTAGCCAATATGATATGATTAAGCACCAGATAAACATAGATTCAAATCGGTCGATTTGATTCTACTATGCATGACTGTTGAGTTTATGTTGTGGGTCCTACTAGATACTATCTAACAATCTACTTCATGAAAGATGCATTGTTACAATATCTTACAATCATGAAATGGCCTTTTGATGCCACGCTGCAACCAACTGCTCAGTGAACCTGGGTTAAATGGCGATCCGGCACGTAGTGAACCACGGTGAGCTCATCATCTAGAAACTTGAGCTATGGCCGGGTGATTCTTTGCGTCGACTGGTGGCTCCATGGATACATCGCCACGGGGTTATCCCCAAGAATCCGCAGCACACATAGAGATAGCACCAGTTTTGGGGTAGACCCTGTAGATGATGGACTAACTGCTTGAACTTTGGTTGGAATGCCCGGAATGCCCTTGCCCACACAGAATGCTTGCCTATGAGAAGCGAACAGTTGAGAATAGATTACAGCAATTTTCCCGTCGCAAGATGAGTTGGTCACTTGTTGTTTTTTGTTTGGTCCTTGCCGGTCGTATCCCCAGGTTTGTTGGAGATGTAGCCAATGCCAATAAATAACTACTCATTCTCACTTTCTCAGATACTTTCTCTTGCTTCCTTCTTTTGGTGGACCTTCATAATCCCTTCGTGTATAGAACTTCTATTAATAGCTAATCATTACATCAATCATATGAAAGAATGTAGCTATGGAAAAACCTTCAGTACTTTGTAATGTTTTTCCGCGGCCAAAGCATTGGGTGTGGCCGAGGTGAAGAAAAGCCATTGGTGCCCACCTGCAGAGTTTTTGGAGTCTCTGACCATGTCCACTGGGGCCTAGGCACAGTGAGGGACTGTCCTGGCAAACTGGCAAGCCTTGTTGGGAGATTGCAGTAGGAAGCCAAGTGGTGATCTGGGGCTGGGTTCTACAGGGTTGATAGCTAGGTATGAGCAGTTCGGTTATTCGATTGGATGCTTTACATTTGTTTAGGTGCATCACATCACGCACATTTGGTGATTTAAGGCCTAACTTTGGCTTTTGAAACATCCAGCTCCAAGCCAATGATCATTGTTCAACCGGCACCAACACTATGAGGGCACGCGCCTGAAAGTTGGTTGAGAAGCCGTTCAACTACAGGTATCTCCACTTCAGGGATCCAGCTTGTGAATGTACCTACCTGGGGGGCATTAATGTCCAACCACAGAGCGCTTTTGCTAGTACCAAGCTGTGACAAACTCCGTAAAAGCATGGATAGACTGACATGTTCACCAAATATAATCCTTTACGACCAACCAATAACCAATATATCAATCTACAACCAACCGGCTTGAATAACCATCTACAACCAGCCAGCTAACAACCATTTGTATCCAACCAGCTTGTAATTTCCACAATGGCCACCATAGTGTCTATTATCAATTACACTTAACCATTAGCCATCACAGTTGACTACTTTGGCGTTTTTAACTATATATATTCACTAGTATCATCTAGTATATCCAGCCAGCTAAAGCTATTGGTCCAACCAGCAAAGGATATAGCTACTAGCATCTACAATTACTAGCTGGTTGGAGTAGTGGAAGTATCACTAGCAACTGGCTCAGTAACTATTGTTATTTATAGTTACTGTATAGTTACTATATTCACTAGTATCATCTAGTATATCTATAGCTACTAGTACCATTTTAGAGTCGATTGGTCCATAGACCAGGCTGTGAGTCAAAAGCAACTTGTCCCAGACCGCTGCCTCAGGCTGCGATGGCTGCGGCATGTGGCCCATCCGCGGTGTAGCCTATGAGGCTGGGGGGCAAACGACATGGGGGTGGCATGTGTACACGATATGGGCACAGTGGCTTGAATACATAAAATGAAACGCCATGATACACAAATTACACAATGTGTTTGTGCCTTTTTATCTGTACAACTATTAATTGGATGTACATTATCTAGATATATTGTATATGGCATGTGTATGTGAAAATGCACATGCATATCAACTCCAACAAGGAGCCTCACACCGTACAGATACAGATGATATACATATGATCATTCATCCATGTGTAAACATGCATTTTTCAGGATTGAAAGCTGCAAGAGAAACCCGAGGGAGGCTTTAATGAACGATTGTTCATTTGGAGGTTTCTCACAACAGGGGTACTGTACCCCCGAATCATTCAGTTATTAACCATTTATAGTAATCAACCGACCATTTTTGGGTTACCCTTCGATTTTGAAAAAAACACCATTTGTTATGTGTCATGATACATTACGCGTATGCATAGATGTGGATGTGGGATTGTTCGCAAAGCTCTTGTTTGAAGGACTAAATCTTACTCGGCAGCCCACATTCCTCAGGGGTGAACTTCTTGTGTGTTTTCCCCGTGGCTGGATGATTGCAGCAATCCGTTTTGGAAGCTTAGCAAGCTTGCTATCAGATATCATCCCATGAAGCTGGATTGGAGCAACTTGTTTTGAGATGTTCAAGTGGCGTATGAAACTTCCGAAACTGTTTCAGCACAGGTAAGGTTTGCAGTCTGCGTGGTTTCATCTCGCCCAGACTGATTAACAAAAATCGTCGCAGCGATGCTGGCAGGATGTGGATTGCCGGAGCAGCACAGGCTTTCACCTTTGCAACTTGGTCCAGTTTGATGATTTTCAATGATTTTCAGTTCCCGATACAGGAACATAAATTTGTGGCAAACAGACCCGTGACAGATGTAGAACCTCAGACGAGAAGACTTATCCATTCTTTGCCTTAGAGCCTTTCACACTATGTGTAGATGAGATTGATGAGTGCGATGAATGTGTCACTGGCATTTCCATTGCCTATCTTTTTGACGTGTTTCCCGGAGGTTTCTGTACCTTTGGGCGTCTTGGGTAGAGCTTCCGTGGCAGGGAAACACTTCATCTGTGGGAGTACTGACCTGCTTGCCATGAGGGTTTGCATTACTACTACGTCAGAATACCCAAAGCTTAGCTTATCACTGGAGGTCGACAACATTTGCTAGTTCACCCATGAGCAATGTTCTGCTTGTGAAATCCGTCCTGCGAATACAACAAGTACTGCCAGGATAGTTCACCAATCTAAGCGGCTGCACAATGTACTGCCAAGAAATACATTTTAAGAATCATTGGCTGGTCACCTACAATGATTGCATATTGTTTTCAAGAAAGATATTGGATGATTGATGATTGGATGTTGAATCATTGTTTTGAAATGTTTGGTTCAACATTAACCATCAACCAACAATCATCATTTGGTTTAGTATCAGATGTTGAACCATTATTGCTGCTTTACCATGAGCCAAACATCAACCAACAATGAGAACCATCAATGATTCAACAACAAGAACCGTCAACAAACCAACAATAAGAACCATCAACGAAACATTTGTTGTTGGTTATCATGTTGTATGTAAACCAATTATTGGACCATCCATGCTAGGTGTCATTCATCATCTGTCGATCACCATCAACTCAACACTGCCGACCAACTGATCACCTGTCAAGGCGAAGGATGTTACGACTTGGGCTACCACAAGCGAGTGCTGGGAGGCGACCAAAGGTGAAGGAAGGGGAATCCTGTTAACCAGCAATGAAGGGAAGATGCATAATATATAGTGATATTATATGAAAACAATGTTGATATTTTTTAAATGAAGGCAAGATATGATATTAAGAGAAGATACGTGATATATGATGGAATATGTTCATTAGAAAACAATGGGCCAAGACACTAACATGATCCTTTACGTGTATGTTTATGTACATATGCACGCACATATACAATGGATCTATCTATGTACAGTATTTGAAGGAACTTCTTAATTCTTCATGCCAGTGAGAATAAGATGTCAGTTGGTCATAAGGCTTAGCAACTACCTGCAGTGTTTTTTTTGATACATGTGATTTTGATACGGATTGAATGGTTGTGATTTATAAGAGACACATGGCCAGGTGCTGTATTCTTTTTGTTTGTTGAAATCTCTTGAACTATCCTCCGTGTTGGATTCATATACAGTAAGCTCTATCTATCGATAATGAGAGTGCCTTAAAGACATCCAAAGACCATTTATGGGCACATTCGATATTTGTTCGGATTCATGCCGACTCCAGATTCGATTTCGTGATTGCCAGGATTTGGCAGGGCAACTAAATGTTTGCTTCTTTCTGTTTGGCGTGTTGTTGCTTTTTGTAGTAAACTGTTTCAATGTATTTTGTTCCGAATCTGTTTGTTTCCATTTATGAGAGATGTGACCCTTGATTCCACCTCGATTCAATGGTAGCGTCAAAAAACCATGGCTTTCCCAGACATCTTCGGCATCGCCTTCTCAACTCCCCGCCTGCGACCTTTCGGCATGACATGAGCTTCCAAGCGCCAGGTCGCTTCAACCAGGGCCATATGCCCAAGAACACCATGAGCCGAGTGACTGAGGCAAGCCTTGCATGATCGGACGATGGCATGCTCAGCTACTGGTAAGCCAAGAGTAGCAAGCCAATATGGAGGTTTCTTAAAACATGGGATCCCAAGAATGGTTGGAATATTACTACAAATGATTATGAATGGATGATCTGGCGGGTTCCTGATTTTGGGAATCAATGGGGTACAACCATGAGCAGGACCAGGGATATACCAACTACAACTGCTTGTTGGTGTCGTTGATGCTGCTGGTGTTGGCAGCCAGGTACTGAGATTTAGGCAAAGCTGGCCCAATGATGGGATTTCTGTTCATTTTGGATATTCCTGTTCTGAACCTCCGGTCATTTGGTCAAAAACATGGCTGCAAAGACACTGTGGTGCGATTGGAGCTCTTGATGTTGCCCATGTTGCTGGGTGTGCCATGATTCCAAGTCATAAAGGCGGCTTTTGCTCACTGCGCCTTGTTAGTCTTCCACTCCGCCTTCGACGCTTGCCGTATCCACGGCAAGAAAACAACGGACTGCGGCTTGAGCTGCGCTGGGTGTAGGTTTGGGTTGATGCGGCTGAACGAATCTCAGTGTTGCGACCCTTACATTCATCAGAGCCCAGCTTTGTCTCATGGTGGAAAAGCTCCGTAGTGACAGTAGTGGGAGAGAAAGCACTCTACCAATTCAATTCAATCTCGTAGAACGTTGATTTGGTATGATTTCGGGTGTTCTACTTGACGTGTTGCATCAACTTTGGGAAGGTGCTACGAATTCATAGATCCAGAAGTCATGACTGTCCTCAAGGCCGAGTTTCCCACCATTGATCCCATATGATCCAACCTCGTTAGCTGGTTGAGTGAAAGTCTCAGGTATCGCAACAGATCTCTTTATTGGGGGGTCAGGAAGGCAGAGAACAATGGCTTCCAGCGGCTGCAGCTCTCGTTGCTATTTGGTTCGTTCCTTTTCGCCGGTGCAGCTGCTGCAGCTCATATGGTGGTTTCTCAAGCCATAGGTAAACCCCCATAGTTCTGCTTGGTTTATTACTAGAAATGGTTGATAGTGGATGATAACTGGGGGTGCCCCCATGGCTTAAGAAAGCATCATATCCTGGGGAAGATGGACTCATTGGGCTGTTGCTTCTAATGGATGGGGCAGCGTTGCTCACACTGAACGACGCCGAGGCTGGAAACCAGGTGATGAGCGGCGCACGAGGCAGGGCAGATTCCAGCAGACTGTTCTGGACACAGCGATGCACGAAAATCTGTATGGATTTGTATGGACATACACATGCATGTACATGCATCATGCATACATGTATACATAAGAATATGTAGATTTTCAGGTATGGTTGTCAAACATGTTGGGTCCTGGTCAAGAGCCAGATTTAACAGAATAGCGTCCATGTGGCATTGAATATTTTGGCCAAGACACTGTTCAACATACATATTAATTAGCTATGTGTTCATGATTCAACACTCAAGACCTTGTACCCCTGGCTGTGTATATCCCAAAAACGAACCAAATGTCTCTGGGCCAGCAAATACACCCGACTCATGTGGGTGATGGCATTGACCTACACTCATCCACAATCAAACCGCATCCACATGTACACATGCACATCATCAAAGGTGTATCGCCGCATGGGTATTTTATTCATGCTGATTGATGTATAGCATTTATCATCCAGCACATGAACTCTTTCAAGGCACACAAATCTAGGGGTATAGGGTTAATACTCGTTTATCAAATGATATCAAATAATGCGTTCATTCTGTGGCCATGGCTATTGCACACTATCCACCAGGTAATTCCAATGCATTGTGCGCACTTGTGTTTTCTTTCGACGCGGCTCCAATGTGTGGTTGTGAGTCGGGGGCTCACCAAAGTTGAAGCGCTTTCCCATGACAGAGGCCCTTCCCTACCCTTAAAATGTAACCAGGCAGCAAGACTGACTCTGTGCGCCACAGGTCATTCACCAGCATTTACCATGGTGGCAGCGGCAAGCCATTATCAGGAGTTATTAATCATCACTATTTGGGGTGCTTCATCTCTTTTGGCTCTCCGCAAAAACCATCTGCTGCAGGTACACACACGTAGACCAGGCGGGTTGTTCCATGGCATCGGGAGGTACGGTTGACCCTTGCTATGGCAGCAATGAGTGTATTACTGGTTGGTGGTTTCAAGCATTTTTTGTTTTCAACAAATTATTGATTGGTTGCCTGATATTTTTCGTAGGGGTTTATAACCATCAGCCAGATTATATGGTGTATCCATGATGGTACACTCCAACCATTCCCAGCTGACCATCCCAAATGGGGATACTACCAATTACAGCGCGGCTGAAGAATGATCACAGTCGCCGATCCAAGGCGCTACTGAGGCCTTTGGTTACCATAGGTTCCGGTTACACAGTCCCTGGTTTTCTTCGAGTGGCTGGGACTACAAAAAGCACCTCACGCTTCAGCAATGATGCAGAGCAGCATTTCACTTGCCGTCAAGCATACAACCATGCATCCAACATACTGTGGAAAATGTTATTCACTATCCAGATCTATCCAGTACAATACATGTCTTATTGATTCTTATTGTTGGTTCGGAGCCGCTATGAACCCAGTTTCTTGGTAACTAGTATGTTCGTATGCCTGACGGTATGTTGGTTTTGAATGAAAGGGTGTCAATTGCATCATCCTTCCAGATTTGCGTGTGTGTGTGTTGAGACCTGTTGGTTTCCCCACAAATATTTGGATTTCTGTCCAGCTTGATGGACCCCCTTAACAGAGCCAGCCCTGTGGCATCCCAAATTACTCTTTCCAACCAAGATTGTGAGTCAAGAAAGAACCGTGATCAATCACTACCATAGCCATTGTCAACCGTCATTACGACTCAATAACCATAAAATAAAGCAAGTCGGCCACTACGAGCAACTCTTGACAACAAAAAATAATCCGCCTGAAAGCCCCCGAAATGCACAGACTCCAAGATCAAGTACCATCGGAAATCATAAGCCATCCCATTAACGGCTATTAATAAGCATGGATACCCTGACTGACCATGATTCACAAAGAAAAATATGTGGAAGTGCCGCATGTGCTCCACTGCGCTGAAAGGCCGGCTGAAAGGACCAGCGCCTGGATCGAGCGTTTCACCAGGAATTCCCTGAGAAACAATGGGAGATGTTGAAGCTACCAGGAGCGGTGACGAATCATGGGGATTCATCCAGCAGTTTGAGTAGATCAATCGGACTTGCTCTTACTGCATATGGTATGTGTATACTTCTCAGTATATTTTTTGTAAAAGTGTTGCTATTTCAATATGTCATGGATCTAATGATATGATATGTATGCGTACTTATATTTGTTGATATTGAAGATATGTTTTTATGTATTTACATATTACCATTTTTTGCAGTCAAATGTAATTATGTACATATCTATATACATGTCATTCTATGCAGTCATAAATGTGTATAAAAGACATATATGCGTATGATATACTGATATGTTAATATATTTATACATCCATCCATCCATCCATCCATCCATCCATCCATCCATCCATCCATCCATCCATCCATCCATCCATCCATCCATCCATGCATGCATGCATGCATCCATCCACGCATCCATCCATGCATGCATCCATCCAATCAACTAATCTATCTATCTATCTATCTATCTATCTATCTATCTATCTATCTATCTATATCTACCTATCCATCTACCTATCTATTTGTCTATCTATGTATCTATGTATCTATCTATGTATCTATCTATCTATCTATCTATCTATCTATCTATCTATCTATCTATCTATCTATATCTATCCATCTATCTATTTGTATATCTCTTTTCATATTTATATGTATACGTATGTTTTACAGGGATATTTGATATTTGTGCAATAGCCGGGCTCCATTTACTCCCATACTTTACCTGCGAGTTCTTTTAAAGTACGGTTGACCCTAATGGAAAGATTCTGTGTCCTTCAAGTGAACAGGACACTGTGCTTGATGAAAGATTCTGTCAAGCACATTTATTTTGCAGGAATTGATGATTTGTGTGGCTAGATACTGTCCATACATGTGACACACCATGGTAGACGTGTTGACGAATGGATCAATCGTTGTTTCCCAGTGGCCCCTGAGAGAGCAGCTCTTGCCGAGAGCGGCGCGAAAAAAAAACAGGGCCTAGAGCGGAACACTGCTGGAGCACTGCTTTGCTCATGTGCTGAGGACTTTTTGAGTTGATACTCTGTGGTAAACTCACCTGGCAATGGATGATCACCATATATTATAGTGAAACCCTGGGAGACCAACAATAAATGGTGGATTCTCCATTGCCAGGTTAGTTTCCCAGAGGGTACGCAATACTGCACAGATAGGTACTCTAAGTGGTCTTTCTCATCAATCATATTGATTCAAGCAGCTGGCTCTACGGTGGCCGGATTTGATCCCAGCAGGGCAGAAGTTTTCGTTTTACCCTTGATTAACCCTTGGCACAACCTGAGCTGAGTGCGGCAGTGTGTTGCTCTCGACTACTACCATGAAACATGTTCGTTACACGCGTCTGAGAAGGACCATTGCTTTTTGGATTTGCAGCTTCAGCAATAAAATCCATCCCTGGTTGATTGTCTGACATCGATGATTCCCAGTCTATGCATCATTGGACATTATCGGAACTCAGAACCGTCATTGTAGGTAAGATTGATCATCAACGATTCTCAGGTCCTTGCAGGTAGCCCGTTGGCCAGTGGCTGCTAACAATGGAACATAGGGATGACTATGAAAGAGGAAGTGTACCACAGTTTCAGGGTGTCAATGGTGAACCCCCATGTGGCTGAACAATGAAAAGTGTCGAGGATAGTGGGGGGATCCGTGTGGATTTTCAATTTGTTCAACGTCAATCACCAGCATTTGTGGATTTGGGAAAAGTAATCATAACACTTGCATTGGATTAAAAACTAAGAATTCTTATCCTTGACTGGCATTGTAATCTCTGGTTGTTCGTCCTGTTATCCCTTATCATTTACCATTAGCTGCATTTACAACCACTATCCACTACTATTTGCTGGTCAGTTGATGTCAGTTGTAATCCATTAACGTCCATTGACATCCATTGACCATTTTTATATATCTCCGCTAAAGCTCCCACAAGGCACCCCCAGCGGTTTCATTCTTTGCTGACCTGTTGCTGTGCAGGCGGCGATGGCGTGATGGCTTCAACATGCTTCAACCGCCCCTGCGGTTGGTGGTTCACCATCATTGACAATGCGACTGCTTCATCACTGCTCATCAACTTAGATATTCAGTTTGTGAACATGTGAATTCAAAATGGCTATAGCCATTTTTGAAAGCCATTTTTTGTGATAATTTTAGCGCTTCACAAGACCAGTCGAATGTCCTCATTGCTTCTGTTCGTGCTTATCATCGTGTCCGGTGAGATCTGCCTTCCGCGGCGCCATCGGTCGGCAGCTGACTCCACACGCGCGCAGTTCATCCGGAGAAGCCAAGCGTCGGCACTCCACGTTTTATAGGACACGTCGCAGGACTTGCAACCTGTGATCTAGCCACAATTTGGGATCATTGGATCGGAGGTTTATCGCCATGTTTGAATGCAAGAGACTCATGAACATTCATTGTAAACCATTCTTGACCTATTGTCAATCTATTCTTCATTACCTTCAATCCAGTTCACATCTAATCACTATAAATCACTCATCGACTCATTCTCAACTGATTGATGCATGATTTTTTGTCAACCTACAGGTAATGCATCACTAATTCATTGTCACCCCCGTTATCAATGGAATGCTAAGCATGACAAGTCTAGCGAAAACCTTAACCTGATATGATCATCACTGATTCTGTTTTGAACTAGCCCTCAACCAATCAGCAACCCACTGACCAATTGTTCAGCTGTTCTGGACCGATCGGTCATTAACCCATCAAGATTTTTCAAACATACACACATGTATACATACATTAGCCTGTCCACGAACATTTCAAAATTTGTTCACGCGGCGTCCCGCTGGCCACGCATCATTTTGCCTCAGACTGGCAGGGCTCACAACAACTTTGCATCGTGTCAGGGTCCTGAAGTTGTCATTTCCATAGATTTCCCCCTGTCCCCCAGAGCAACTAGGAATGGTCCGTTATAAAGCCATTAGGGATACCAACCAGTTGACCCGTCCTGGCGGCCAAGCACCATTGGTCCTGGAGGTTTCCAGTGCCCATTATGTTGGTCCATGATAGCCCTGAGGGCCTAGAGGTTGCAAGGTTGCAAAATCCGAGAGCTGGTGCTTCATCCATGGCCCAGATGAAGCATCTAGGTGGAATTCCAACCTGCAGGCAGCAGACAATCAACAGACAACCAACCTATGATTTGCAGCTACATTTCTGCTTCTGCATTGTCGCAACTCGACAACTCCATGACGACTTTTAGCAATGCTGCGCTTGCGCCCGACCATTTAGCTCCTTGGATCAACTTGACTTGGGTTGCGGTGAATGGCATGTTCATGGAAATGGTGTCATGACTAGTTAGTAGTGGCTGGTGCCGGTTAAACTTAATGATTCTAACTGGCTGGTTTTCAAATCTGATTCTTGACTATGCCTCGCCGAACAGGACATAGCATGAGCTGCTTAAGTTCTGTGTGGTAGTTCTCGTAGTTCTTTGCGGTAGTTCTTTGCCTCAGTTGTTTTTTCCAACGTTGGTGACAGCGCTGAAGTTCAGCAGTCACCTTTGTGAACAATTGTGAATCTTCTGTTCACTTGAGGCGGAATGGGAACAGAGAGGGTATCGGGCCGGTCAAGGGTCAACCCACCCACAGCCCCACAACACCATATTAATGTACATCATCAATGATCAACAATATAACCATGCGAAGTAGATGTTCAGATACATCAACATATGCATTGGTATGTGCATGAAGATACATGTGCGCGTGCAATGTGCACTTGCGGATATTCTAATCAACAATTAGAATAATTAGATGGGTATTGAAACACGACATGTGTCTATCTATCTATCTGTCTATCTATCTATCTATCTATCTATCTATCTATCTATCTCTATCTCTATCTCTATCTCTATCTCTATCTATGTCTATATCTATATCTATATCTATATCTATATCTATATCTATATGTCTATATATATATATATATATCATAGTCATAGTCATAGTATTAATTTTCCTGTTCATATTCGTATAATTTTCGCATGCATAGAGATGTGTGTGCGTGTGTTGACATGAATCAACCGACCAGATAGACGCCACAGCCACCACGGCCATGGCGCTGCAAAGGCTTCGGAGCCGCAGAAGACTCAAACATTGGGCAGCACCGTGCAACCTGGTGGGGCGCCGCGCTTCCACGTGGCCTGGGTGGATGAAACGATGGAATCATAGGAAGAGTCAATTTTGATAACCGATGAATTTCTTGAATTATAATTTATGAAACATGTCAATGGGACGGTATACTGATGAGAACTGTTCCTACGCTGATAGTTGGATGGAATGATGAATAATCCTGTGCTTTCGAACGTAGGGCGTGGCCAGCGTTATCAGGACAAGCTTAGAAAGCCATTGTGGGAAACACGTTTGCCAATGTAGGCAGGGGGACTACCCAGCTACAGCATGCTACAGCCACCTGTTGAAAGGTTGAAACTCGGTGCCTGCCACGGCATATTTGCATGTTTGGTGCTCCACAGAATTGGGATCCAGAATGGCATCCACCAAGACAGCACTGGTAATCAAGCACATGCACCCCAAACAAAATAGATGATTGATTGACTCTTGATACTCTTGGTTGAGCCATCACTAGCCTTCAGTAGCAATTGGTGGAACTATCACTAGCCATCATGAGAATCATTGGTAAAGCATCATTATACTAACCATTATTAACTAACCATTAGTTAAACGTTTAAAACCGTCATTCAAGATCAGTAATCATTGGCTGAAGCATCGTAGATGGCTAGACTGGTACTATTATCCACTATTAACAAGCACTTCGGTACAATACCTGGAGTATTTGCATCATCAACCTTCATTAATCAATTATACCAGCTGTCATAATCATCATTAACCAATTAAAAGTACTGACCTTCATTAATCTTCATTGACCATTGTTCCTGGAGCCAGCTTTCTACGTTATTGGACTCCTCCTTGCCAGGGCTGGAACACCGGCCCTTTAGCGATGAGGAGATCAAGGAGGTGCGCTAGGGTTGGTGGCAGCGGATGGCACCGCGCAATGGATGGATGAAAGGCTATGAACCATGGGAAACTACCAAGATGAACTGGTCTTAATAGCTCAAGTTAGCTATGAAAGGCTAAGTTGAGGATGGAAACCACCAAACTCAACTGGTGTTCTTGATATCTTCCATCAAGAATCTGAAGCATCAACACTTGAATCAAGGCGGCTCGCTGGTAAAGGGCATCTCAGGGAGGGGTAGGGGTCGATTTTCATTAGTAATGGGGAAACCATGAGCCAACGGTCCAATACTGTTCTTCCTTGGAATCCTATGGTTTCCGTGGCTCTCAATTCTTGGTATGTGTCATATGTTGCTCCAGCGGGGTGGATAGTTCTACGTACCCAATTTTCAAGCTCAGCGGTGTCGCAGGGTAGTGGCAAAGAGGAAATTCGCTGGAACTGGGGATGAGTTCAACAAATGCTTGCAATCACCAGATCCAGCAAAACTCATCCCCAGTTCCCCAGTACTTTACCAAACATACAACAAGTTGGTGTCAACAGATGCTTGCAATCACCGGATGACTTCGGCGAATTTGAGGCACATTTCTGATCGATTCCCGAAATCACCGATATGACATGGGTGTGTCATGGTGTCCACTGATGTACCATTAGAGGACCCCACATTGCTCCAAATAATCTGTTGCTGACCACTAGAGTCGGTGTGAAAAAGCCTGGACCATTGTCCTGGTGGTACTAAGGTCGGCTGATGGGTAGAAGCTCTGGTTTTGCCTGTATTAATCACAGCAGTGCGACCAGTTCCTCCCTGGGAGGCCCTGGTTTGGTGTGGAATCTATGGACATTTTACGGAGGACACGTCTCCCATGGTCTCCCATCCTGGGTCCCAGCCGCTGCCCTGGTGCGGTCAAGGCCTTTGCCACTTTTGATCTCGACAACAACCGTTTCGTGGGTGCAGCCGAGTCAGGGATCTCAGACCGCGTTAACGCCACAGTGGCGAGGTGCTTGGCAAGCTGCAATGTAACCAGCAGAAGAAAGCCTGGTTGGTTTGTTATATCTTGTTATGCTGCATGACTCTTGGTTTTGTATGTAAACCATATTGCAAATCCTTCTCTACCGACATGAAGGTTCGATATTTTTTCCATCTATTCTTGTGTGTGTGTGCATAGTGTAAAGCATGCATCATCCTTTGATACTGCTCGCTTAGATTTGTTTCATGCTAATTGAGGTTGACCATACTCCCCTACACAACAGATGACATGATCCCCAGCAAACAGCCAATCACTGGTGGATGATTGGATATGTTTGTGCCTCACCTGTGGTTCTATCCCAATCAGTGGTTCATTGTCATCCTCATCAATGGCTGGATTATCATCACTTACAGTTACTGTGGAGTATATAAGAAATAGGAGCTGTTTTGGGTGACTAGCTGCATCAGCTATCACTACCAGTGATAGCATGTCTATCTTTATACCACCATTGGTAGTTCTGTGTATCTTACCACTCTTAACATCTCTCAACCAAGTAGATTATAACAACAATTGAATACTTTTACACAGAATCATAATACGCTGCTGTACATTTCTAAAATTGGACGAATGCATATATATATGTTATATATGTAAACATATAGATGTTGTACTCACGTGTTACAATACCTTTCAGTAGTTGCCATTACCATATATATATATATATTATATACTACATTTCATTTATATATATATATTTAGGTTTACATATATATGTATATACATATAGGTATACCTATATATATATATATAAATGTAACAGTGTGCTTTTCATCCGTGATGTGCCATGGTTCCAGCGGTGCATCAGGATCTCTCACATCTTGAAGCTCATTGGAGAAGATGTGTCACACCAGGAGCGTCGAAGCGTTTGCTGCCGAGGCACCACACAGCCAATGTACAGAAGTGTCATCGCTTCAAGTTCCCAGATTGGGGGGTTGGCATCTCTTGCTGCACGGTGAGAAAATCTCAGAAAATCATCACCTTTAATTTTTTCGGATCCCCTTATTTTGTATCCAAGAGACGGGTCATTCTCGGGTAGAGTCGTGTGGTCGCACCCAGCCTCTGCAGGAGATTGATGAGATGATCAGAATGTGCGATTCTGATGGTGATGGCCAGGTGCGGGAGCCAGGTGGTTGCTGGTAGAGTCATCCCGTGCTTATCATGACTGGCTGGTGGGAGGGAGCGAGGCCAGGAGCCAGGGGTATCCTGTCCTAGCCCTTCGAAGGGGGAGCCGGTTGGAGCTACTAGGAGTGCCTGTTCACCAAATGCTAGTGGAACATCCCGTTCACCCAAGCATCCAAGCGATGCTCGTAGAATCAGCAAGCTGATGTCAGCCTGTGGAACTGGGATCGCCCAGCCCTGCAGGTGACCTTCGATGAGTTTTACAAGATGATGACCACGCCAGCTCCGCCTTTGTTGGAAGCCCCAGTTGTCAGGAACCAGCAGTTGTTGTTCTATCATATGTTGATAGTACATGTTGTTACCTATTATCATACAACTGTTGGCTTTCCTCGCAGTCTAACTCAGAACGGTTCACGTTGTTCATTGATGTTAATTGGTGAAGATGCTTGATTTTGCTAGCTGGTGATATTCACAAGCTTTTGCTCCCTTGGTTGCTACCTTGAGAGCTTGGAGCCTGACTTTGGCGTCGGCCAGTGGCGGCGTTGTGAAGTCCTAGGCCTCCACCGGTGATCTCCAACAAGAAGAAGCCCTACTCCGACAAGTTGGGCGGTGCCAAGAGGCCACCGTTGTGTGGGAAACCTGTGAGTTCGTTGGGGACGGTACAGGGAGGGTAGCCATGGGGAACCCCCCGAGTTGTGGTTGGTTTATTCCTATTAATGTTTAAGATTGGTGAAAATACATGATCAGTTTTGGGAAACCACCAAATGAGGTAAAGCTTGTTCGGAGCCTGATGGTTGTGGTATTGCAAGAAAGAGGATATGACTGCGCTGTCCGTATTTGACCACAAGGGGCCTGTTGGATCAACTCCGTTGACATCAGAAGCACAAGCAGATGGACTGAAGCGGACGGGATCAAATTTCTGATAGTCACCGGATGATCTACAATAGCCATTATTAGATGCCTATTGCAGTAGCAACCAATTTTCCACAACCATAAGCATTATCATTATCAGATGCTATTAGCAACCAATTTTGAATAATCATAATTAAGCATTTTCATTTTAACTATCATCCATTATGAGGTCATGGTCCGGTGGATTGTTATTGTCATTCATTGTCCGTGCTGCTTGGAGGTATGCCAAACAGCTCACAGAAACAGGCGCGCGTGGGGAACAACACGAGATGGATGGAAACGCGGGGGAAATGGATCATGGGAATGGTGGCAAGGGATCACCAGGCCCAGAGCTTGATCTGAAGATGTGTAAATGCCTCAGAATCGATGAACCAAGATTTGTAAATGCCTTAGATTTGTGAGTGCCTCGGAATAGGTGGAAAGGCATATGCTTTCGGATGCTTTCGAAAGCCTTTTGAAGGATTCTTTTCCGAAGCCCTGTACTGATTGTACATCTCCAGGACATTGGACTTATCGATGGATCAAACTCGACATCTCGGATTAGATAGGTCATTGGAAAATCCGGTTTTCAAGTGTGGCCTACCTTACAACAATTGGCCAAACTCCACATCTCGGCCCTATCCAATCGGTACATCTCTCTACAGTAACAGCTTTCAAAGATGCCAAGTCAGAACTAAAAGGATGTGCTGGAAGCCAGGGAGACAGTAGTGGCAGGTGTGGATCATTAGACTTCTCATTGCTAAATGATATGGATGTTAAATGATGTTACTTGGTAGTGCACCATAATGATGGCAATTGGTGTAGACCATGATGCTTTCTGTACACCAATTACCATTCAATTATGACGAAGGTTTGGAAGGGATTTTTGTTGCCTTTATTATTATTGACAGCACACTGCGTAGCACTGCTTGCCCTCACCAGCAGAGGAGTGCTCTCTCAAGTCGTCCAGGATTTGGAATTGCAATATCGTTCCCTAGCATTCACCAGCAGAAACACAAGTACTAGCCATTGTTCAGGCGCAACTAGCATCAGCCAGCATTGACCGCTAGTATCATTAACATACATTGATTCATGAACCATTATCCATGATCAGCAACCATGATCAACCAGCATGGACATCACCATTGACCATTGAACATTTGGAGTGACTCCATGGTGGTGGCTTCCTCGTTCCCCACGTTCTTGGTGCAAGCTTAGTGGGTTGCCATCGTTATTTTCTGTAGCAGACCGAAGAGATGATGTCAAAAGGTCAAAAGGAAGGATTTAATGTCACACCCAGCAACAATGATCAAATAAACGTCGTCAAGATGGATCCATGATAAAACCAGGCTTTCATGTTGTCAACACTGAATTCCAGTAACAATGACTAGCAGCAACCATCAAGATGATAAGGATTGTGAACACATTCCCAATCACTGGAGTCAACGACCCTTCCCCCACAGTATGTTGATGGGATGATAGTCATTAGCCGAGCAGTTTCAGAAATCCCATCCCAACCCGAGCTGGAGGACCGACCTTTGCGCAAAAGCCCGGGATGCTCAGAGGGGCAGGGGACAGGAGTCTCCTGCAGATCCTGCAGCTTCTCATGCATGGCAGATTGAAAAGATGAACAACCCCCAACTTTACTTCACCATGCGATGTTATAAAGCTGATGGAACACGTGTGGTGTATGGTGCAGCGGATCTCACACCCCATTTGCTTTCTTTCGTTCACGAAAAGGAGTATGGTTGCATTGGTGTGTGGGTTGACAATGATGATATCATAAATGGCATGGTATCACAAAAGATCATGCATGTATCTATTATATAGATAGAGAAATACTCTATATTGGTATCCATAATTGGTATCCACAACCTATAGCTTGATTTTTTGTCCACATGCCAAGCCACTTTGAGAGGAGTGGCGGGCGTTGGGGGTTTTCCAATCATATTTT